>DWQT01002517.1:0-14003 GCA_018244895.1 Myscelus amystis hages | reverse complement strand
CCTTAACAAGTATAATTGAAGGACGTGATATTTGAGTATCTTGTAAAAATAATAACATTAATTTCTATTTTAGCAAAATGTAATTCGTAATTCTCATCGCAAGTGGTCTTGAAGAAATCGTTCTTATATAAAACGTTTATCCTATTCTCGGAAATACAAATAATGTTAATATTAAATTTGATTAGGTCGGAACTATGTGAGAATTGTCCCTTACAGTTCGCGAATACAAAGACATAGTATTATGAATTCGATTGTAGACTTTGTCTGGACTATTATGCAAGCGTCGTGTATATATAATACTATAGGTAACGGTCATAGAATCCTATAGATTATTGTGAGGTACCTACCTCAAAGATATAAGATATCATTATATTTCTTTTCATATCAACATCGACCTCATTAGATACAAGTCTCCTCTCAAAATGTCATGGATAAGACCAGTTTACTACCTGATCAAAATGCGGGTGGACTTACTCGTACATGGCTTGGAAAGCATCAAGAGCTACGTGAACCTACTTGTGTAAGAGAAACAGCAGTATTATACCTTAACCAGATCACTGTGGCCTTCAACGGAGCAGGAGTACAGTCCCTCCTGATCGAACTCCAGTTTCGAAAGCACCAGCACCTGTTCGCTGGCCTCCAGTTCGCTGATCATTCCGCCGGGCGGGGTGTGCTTCCAAATCAGCTACAACAAAGATGAACTAATGTAATTTTCATCACAGTCACGTCACCGCTAGCGCGACCCTATGAGATCTAAAACATTAAATATTCACCGAATCCTGCCTATTACTGTCCATTGTTGGATGTTTTCCAGTAAATATTCCACTGTATAACAATCTTCTTGTATATAATATGCGTAGTCACGCTCGTCTTTCATTCCAATTGACTTCAGTCTTCAAGCTATAAGCTCGGTTGTTCGTATTCAATAAACAAAGTTCCTTACCCTAGCGGTAATGATACCACTGATACGTTGCTAACACCCGCAATATGGATTTCATTAATTAAATTCCATATCGCACAGCTCAAAGCTATCATTAATTTATACGTCACACCAAGTTTCATTCAACAGAGTATCCTAACATGGTTGTTTAATAACTTAATTTGGAACAGGCTTGCCGTAGACGGAATTGATCAGAACCTTACCTTAGGCCTCGGCCAGCCTAGAACGGGGCAAGGCAGCACGACTGTGCCGCCTCTAGAAGCGGTTATGTTCCTTTCGTGACGTACATTGAGGAAGGACGCCTCTTGGTCCTGCGAGCCTTCCACCGCGAGCTGCCCGGCGTGACTGCTCGGTGTTCGATTGAAATAGTTGTTGATTGCTTTACACCTGGGAAGTAATACATAGATTGCTTTAATGAACATTACTTTTAAACATTGAATTGAAATCAATATGCAAGTCCAAATTCAATAATGCTGCCAATTCGTTAATGAACGAACCTATATACCCCGACATCTTCTTGTTTCACGTCAGCTATAATCAACTCATTGGACAGCCTATAATACCTGAAAAGGATAAAAAATACATTTCAGTTACCGCTATCCCGATAGGGGTTATCTATGAAGACTACAAGTGGTTTGTTTACGATTCAATTTCCTGTACTAGACGATCATTATCTAAATAAGCTTTGATACAAAGAGTCGATAGAGAATTCAGCACCTTGTCAATTTCCTTCTCGATACATACATGATAGAGTAAGAAAATTGAGACAAGAAAAAACAGCAGTATTTCCAAAATCCTACATTCCAATCAAATGTAGAATTTTTGAGAGTCCTTCGGAAAATAATCAAGAAAGTACCGTTCATCCTGCGGTAAGGTAGCACCATCTCTCTCCCAGCTGATGGTGGCCGGCGGGCCGGACCCTATCTCGCAAGTCAACACAGCGGGCTGGCCGGCCCTGGCTGTCACGTTCTCCGGATGCTTGGAGAACTGCCTATCCATATCTGAAAGAGACAAACAATCTTTAGATTACGTGAAATCACATTTGTCTCGCTCTAATATCGCTGTTTTAACAATAGATGGAAGGTAAGAGGTTTAACATTAATTAACCAGTTGTAGTGCATGTATTTTAGTATTTCTTTCACTTATGTCTTTCGCTCTCGCCGTATAAGTCAAGAAAATCGGTATATTCCATAATATCCAGACCACCCTCGTAATTATTAATCACATATCATGTCGCTTGGCTCCAATATTCGACAGAAACTTGATATTAATCTTCGAAATGATTGATTACCGAAGCAATATCGGAAATTCGGAAGCCACAAAGCTCGCTAACTATTACTACAATATGGTGCCTACATACTGTTCAGCAATAAACAGACGTAACAGGCACAGTTTGTAACATTATAATAATTATTTGTTTTGGTTAAATGATAAAGGACTATATTTAACATTTTAATACCATTCTGTCCTATTTTCTGGGCTTCATTGGTAAAAGACAAGTTAAGCCAAAGATATATCTTAATTCGGATACCTGATGATTATCTTACATTCATTATCTGATAAATGAATGGACATAATTGTGACCAATGGGGACCATAACGCCATCTTAACGAAGCTGGATAATGCAGGGTTTGAAAAGAGGAATTTAAATATCTGCTTTAACGTGTAATGCACATTGCTATCGTGAATCATGTTGCATAGAATATAGAACTCAAGAAATCCTTATGAAAACGCAGTGCGTATAGACCATTAATAAAAAAATGTCTGCACTGTATTCAGTAAAGATTAATGTACGTAATCACACTGTAGACATAGTAGATATTCCTGAAGTTTATTAATGACAGAGCGTCTACCCGGAATTTTGGTAGAAACTTCATATATCTCGAATGATTGATTAGGATAACGATATACATAGATAGCTGAATCGGAGAAATGATCAACATTACTGCGTCAAGGAACTCCTCACTTTAGGCCTGGTAATTATTAGAAAAACAAATTTTCTGTACCCCCGCTTTGGTTAGAAGTTAACTTTAACTTTTAAATCGTCAACAGCTCATAAACATAATATAACATACTTTTTATGTACTTGTACATATTATATAATATGACACCCGGACAAAAAAACAACCAATGCTATCTTGGGTGGGAATTGAAATTATGTTAACAAACAATAAAAATCAGCCGCGCATAGCAGGAAAATCAGCAATGTCTGATAATGGCCCGCCTCGAGTATCGTGTGTTATCCATCTTTCGCTAAAGTTGGCCGGCTCCAAACTATTTACACAAAATTACATATACATAGAAAACAAACTTGGTTCAGCCTCGCGTAACAATAGACTTTATTATTCCAACCTTGTATTTCTTGCCGGCACACTCCACTAACAAATTGTTCTTTGTATTTATTATTGTTTTCTATCTTACTTTAAACTTTCGTATCATATTCATGAATTGTACACTTATCTTTTCGTATTGAGTAAATATTGTTAGAAATATATTCACATAGTATAACAAAGGTTTTGACTGACCTCTTGGTGTAATGTTTAGAGAAATCGACAACTAAACCGGAGGTCGTGGGTTCGATTCCGGCAAATATTTTTGTGACGAGCAAAAAAAAATTATAACTATTTTAAAGGATGTGAATATGTACATCTTATCTTAATCATCTTAGTGAAGCTATTTAAACAAATAGAAAATGAAAAGTTAACGAAAGGCTAACTAAAGTTATTCCACGAACACAACCTTGTAGATGGAATTTTGTAAAGAAACTAGTAAATTCGTATCAAAAACATCAACATTCGCATCCGCTACGATGACGGTTCCGCGCAGTCAGTTCCGACGAATCCAACATTTAAAGCCAATGACCCGTGAATTAAATCAATAGAACAGATGTTCGAATGCTGCGCTTCCTGGAGATCGACTCATGATCTCGATAAACGAAACAATCCATTAACAAATCTTTTAAGGTGAGTCTTGCATTTTAATTCTCTCATTTAACTGCGAGATATTCAGCCGCATAGAAGCAATATGGAATATTTTTCGAAGATCCTTAACTTTAAAGATACTTTAAACGGCCTATCCATTCTACGCGTAATGTATGCAACGGCTTGTGTATTAGCGTGTGCCTAACATTTAGTCTGGTTTACAACGACGTAACCACTAAGAATTATACTACCACATTTTTATACGAGTAACTTTCATTCCCATATAGTATTTTACAATCACTTAAACAAACACTTGCCAATAAGATAAAAGCAAAGACCCGGGTCCATCAGTATCACGATAAAAGGGTGCATGACTAGAGAAATAAGGCAACAATATCGGGATTAAATACGTGCTCACGTTAAAAACTATGTTATGTTTGATTAATACTGACAATAATTTCAAATAAGCGGTTTGGTTAACACAGGTGTCTCCAATCAGTGAGAGGTGAGCGAGATTGTCTCAAAAACCAATGAAGAATATAAAATTGCAATTAATAGTAAAACAGTCATGAATAAATTATTGGATATCAATTCACTTCAATGGTTAAAGTAAAACATGCTAACAAATTGCAACCAGTAAACACCTTGTTTCAATTTTAAATCAACAAATTAGCTTAAACAAACCGCTACCGCGATGTCCTACAGAAAGCTCTACAAAGGCGCGTTATTTCACTGACATTCGCCGCAAGCTGCGGGAGTTTTCCGCGACGCACCCACTTAGCGGTCGAACCGGAAGCAAACATGTCGACCGAGCGTTTTTCGTTCCTATACATTAGAAACCCCTAATCGCGTTGACTATCATGTACATATCTCACATGACATATACATGTCACCGGCTCTTGATTTACCAAGTACGTGCTGGTAATATTGTACCACAGTCGTGATCCTCAAGTGGAACGCAACCACAGTACACGCGTGGAAGCTACAAGCGTTTTATATTGCTAAGGGAAGCTCACAATGCTATTGAACTTGCAAAAAACAAAGGCTTACACATGTAATCGCCTCGTGTACAGTCTATATAGTATTCTACTCTGATATTTACATATTTCGAGTTCTAAAGGTATATTTATCTCACTGAATACAATAATCATTACATACCTAATAGGTCCCTACAAGGAGGGGAGAAAGAAAATCTTTCTTACTAAATACGTGCCGTTTCATGCTCATTAAATTCTCACACTCATTAAATTTTACAATAAACTGCACTTTGAATTAAAGAAAACAGAGAATGAAGATGTGTGGTATTTCAAACCTTAAATATGTAAGAAAGTAACACATACCGCGAGCATTGGCTAAAGGTACTGCATTTCATCACATACAAAAGAAAATTTGAACAAAACCGAGAACTAATCCCATGGCGGCTGCGAATGAAACAATGCGCAGCGCAACAAAAAGGAAAACAGACAGCGGAAGAATGAAAATGGAGAGCGTCAGCAGCGTCCGCGGAGAACTCCGCTGGAGCGGCTTTCAAAGGATCGGGAGAGCGTTCGAGGCGGCTTTGTTTTATGCGAATATTTTTCTCCAAACTTTGGTCAATGAAGTTTCTTTCTCGCGGCGATCCAATAAATACTTTCACCGGAATCCCTCTTACCTTCCGCCGAGTATGGTCCGCAACTGTGGGAACTATAAAACATATTCCACGACGCTGCTCTACCGATTGACAGACCTTCATACTCTTATTAACATAATAAATTCGTAAATAAAAAAGAAGTTTTATAAATATAATACACGAAATCACAGTAAAACATTCAAACGAATGAACAGAAGCAATGGTAAAGACAAAAGAATAGCATAAATTAAATTTTCAATTTTATAAAATTACTCCGAAAACCACCAATTAGTTATAATTGAGACAATTAGTAATAAATAAACTGGAACGTTAATTAGTTGAGCATTGCCCCGTTAAACAGTTGGGGGACAAGCTATTTCGAAAGGGTTGTAACAATTGGACGAGACATCGCCGTGAAATGGCACGGTCAGTTGCGCGTCCATTATAACTGTCAACACTTGGAAACACAATGGAAGAGATCGCATACGTACACAATAAGCTGGACGGAGGAGCGAACGAAAATAATCCACAAATTTATAGTTTTCGCTACATCAAGAGCACTCTCGAGTTTGAGAGGAGCGCGTTACGCGGCGATATTTCCCTTAACAATAAACGGGATGTTTTGCGGGATATATGTAACAAAAGATGATAAATATAAAGGACGTGGAACATAAAGGACGGTCATTTATTGCGACTAGAAAGCACCGTGATTTATGGATGTCTCCAAACAGATTTGGGGTTTTCGATCGAGGCGGTGATAACGGAGCCGCTCTGTGGATGACGGCGGTACCAATTGGGATTTAGTACACATTTGCTGCGTATATTTTATTTAGTATTTATTTCATGTTGATAGAGATTTATGGAATTTTCGAACGTTATCAAATAGATGTTATAAATGTAGCATGCGATTCAAGGGTGGTTTTGATAGTCGCTAGCATGTAACGTTTATTGATAAATCTTAGACGTGATTACAAATTGAAAGATAAGATAACAAATGGAAATATCCAAAACGAACTATTGGACAAAGAGAGACAGCACAGGGTGTGTTCACACGCACGCAGGACGGGTGGGTAGTGAACAATTTTCTGGCTTTCCAAGTGATTTGCTCTCGTCGAGTGAGCAACGATATTATTGATATCGCGCGCCGCTGATCCACCGGTGGAGCGTGAAAGTGCGTCACGGGGCGTGGGTTCGGCCCCGTTCACAATGGTGTGTTCTGTTGTATACATTTTTATAACTGGGATTATTCCAAATCAAAAACTTTACCCAAATAGGTTCATTTCAGAAACGCCTGCAGGGAGAATAGCTTGTAAGCAGCCTAGAAAACAGGCGGACGGGCCACCCTACGGCAGGGAAGTTTTAAGGGCCTTTCTCGAGAAGCACATTTTTACTGTATCTTCAATCCCGACACAAGTTTCCAATCCTCAATATCTATTACAGAGTAGCGTTGAAGCGAATCGTGACAGGATTTAAACTTAGACCCATAAAGGGAATGACCAAAACCAAACAAAAGGCTCTCGTAGCTTCTCTAGAACATTGTTGAATGTGAAACAGGTAGCAGAACGCAACCGGAGCCACAGTGTGAACGCGGCCTAGCAGGTAAAAACATGGTTCACGCTTGAGAGGGTTCGTTTTGTAAAACAATGTATGTTTTAATGAGCGGCCGCGTGGCGCCACCGCAAGCGAACCAGTACTAACATTATCGGGATTTTTTTAACTCTGATACACGCGATCGACTGGTATCTTCGTCTAGCGGTTAGCGCGCGACCGCACGGGTTCAATTCTAACTCTAACATTCGTGTTAGGGGCACATTAGTTTGTTCAGTGGCAGGATGTAATAAAATTTCTTTTTTTATCCTGTCGTTACTCACAAATTGATTTTAGTCGCGTATTATGTAATAACGGGCGTGCCTTAAAAAGCTTAGTAGGTAAGTATTGTTTAATAGAGATTACACGAAAGCCGAGCGCTAACTGAACAAACTGGAAATCATCAAAGGGCGTCAACCGATTAACTATTTACCTATTTACGGTTATTTATTGTAATAAAGATAATAATATTTTCTTACCTAATATTCAAACCGTAACAACTTATGTTACTTATTTAATAGAAGTTTCTTCCGCTTTTTATGCTATTGATTACACGCGCTGAATAAATTAGAATCCTTTGATATTGAACTCCTGTGTAATTACTTGTAATGATGTAGGCCTCGGGAAGTCTAAATTTTCACATACAAAAAAAATTGGCTTAATGTTAATTTTAAATTGTGTAATCATACTTGTGAATAATTGTATCGCTTGTAGGTAATATATATTTTCTGATATTTAGCTGTACTTCAGATTCAGACCAGTACCAAAACTATAATATCATGAGATTGTTTGTCTGTTTGTGCAAAAGGCTACTAATTCAGATGTTGTTTTTGAGGTGGGTCTAAGAATTTATTTTAGTCTATCATGTAGGTAGCCGTCCCTGCACTGCGAATTATTCTTATATCTTATTAGAATATGCAATAGCGTATGTCAATCACAACTAATCTATCTATGAATGAGAAAGGGATTTTTTATAATCGCTTCCTTTATTTGAGACATTACCCCGAACAGAACACTCTACTTATATAATATTAGGATGAATATCACGTTTTTGTGTACTCGCACTTATCAAACATAAAATCCAATCCATTAGATTATATAGGATGTTCAGTATATTGTAACTAGAAATATTACCGCATTTGTCTTCTGCTGGCTGTCTCCTTTGATATATGTGCCGCGATAAATAACTCTAGCTAACCCAGATGTTTGAATATACCGACAACAGTAATAAACTTGTACTAATAACAGAAATTGATGACCAGCTAGCTGATAACTCTTTGGTTACCGTTTCTGGACCGTCCTCCGAACTGGAACAGACATGTGGCAAACGCTGTCACGCGACGCTTTTACGATTCTAATAAGATGTAGACTACAGAAACGAATAAATTTGTATACTCAGTAGCCCTATAGTCTGGCGTCGATCTCAGTGCTTCGAAGTAGCAACGCGTTTGTCACTAATTTCGTGTACTAACTAATAGTTACAGAACAGCCGATAACCATATATAGTGCTTATTCATATGGATATTATCATTAATTTACTTATATGACCTTCCTCTAATATTTACTTTAACTGGTTATTGGAGCATTGTAGTGAAGAATGCTATAATTGCAGTCAACAGAATGAAAGTACGTAAATTACGCCTCTCTATGAGAATTTCATACATCGTAGTGAATAAATCTAATATAACGCGAGATCCAAATAAATATTATTAATAATGTTACTGGTAATATCTCCCGATATTACTAGTACGACAATAAGAAAGCGGATGGCAGTAATAATATTAAGCAGGAATGTAACAATATTAACATATAACTACATAAGTAAGTTGAGATTCCAATGTGAAGGAGCCGTGGATATTGTGTAATTTGACGTAATATTAAGAGAATTAAGCTGTCTGTATGTTGTAGGTAATCACCGGAGCCATGGCATCTTTTGGAAAAATCATTCTACCAGTCAAAAGACACATTATGCCAGATGGACACAGGGCATATAAACATGTACAGATTAGGTGAAGTTACAATGGTATTGGTCAACTGATTCGGAAAAAGACGCGCCTCCAGAGTGTGCACCGGAGCAACAGATAAAAAAATATGTAACTGGTGTTTTTTTTTCTTGAAAAGATCTCAGAAAACACTTCGACACCATGGGTGTGTATCTTCTGAAACTTACCCACATTAACTATAATATTTTTGTGTCTTAATTTACGATACAAAATAATTGTTTATTTACGTACCGTTTACATCTTTTACATGGTCTACCACAAAGGTTTAATATAAATGACATCTGCCTAATATCTATTAAGATGGATAACACATGTGAGGTCGGGCGGTGAATTTATACACTATAAAAGCTCATATCATCCCATGAACACCCACATAAATATACCACCCCTTATGAATATACCATTTATATTAAATGCTTAGCGATTTATAGCGAAGCAAAATTTTAACATCAAATTAATTTTACTGGACGATTAACCGAATTAAAATTAAATTGTTCAATAAAAACATTAGTACGTGTTAATAAGATAATTGTCAGAAAAAAACCGTAATAGAAGAAAGCTAATAGATTAACTAATATCTTCCGAGCGCAGAGCTTTAGGCTCGAGGCGAGCGAAAATTGTATAATTTCCTGTCTTCACTTTACTGGCTTGGCCTGGATAAACATTCTAGAATTCGATGTGTATTTTAAATGAATATTTACAATGTTCGGTACGATGTCGACGCCCGTAAATTACACTGACACTAACCATGTATTGTTTTCAATTGCTATTCTATGTAAAATTCTATGGTATTCATGTGGGTGACCTACATAAATGAAATATTATAAATAAAAACAGAAAAACCGTTCTTCAGACTTAATATCTAACTGTAAACAAAATGCAGATACCAAAGTTACAAAATACGTTTTTGTTCGAAATGTAAATACTTGTGGCAATAAATTATTTCGTTTCGTTCGAATGATTAGTTTAATGAAATATTTTACAGCGTGTCCTTTTAAGCCGCCTGCCTCGGTCGCAGAACAATCTGGAACACGGCCGATACAACATTCACACGGTTGTTTAACGCCAACAAAATTAA
Source organism: Myscelus amystis hages (assembly GCA_018244895.1). Taxonomy (NCBI): domain Eukaryota; kingdom Metazoa; phylum Arthropoda; class Insecta; order Lepidoptera; family Hesperiidae; genus Myscelus; species Myscelus amystis. Next base: position 3,865 of record DWQT01002517.1, on the reverse strand, counting down.
TCGCAGCCCGGGGACCGCGCTTCGGGCTGCGGCCAATTGTTTTGATCGTCGCAACTGGAACTCGGTTAATAACGTGTGATTTATGTACATAACGCGCGTTACGCGCCTATATACTACACAACAACTTTAGGGCAGCCGATGAGAATTGGTACGGCTTATATTTTTCTCCCGGTCTACTGCAGCCATGAGGGCGCCCGGAGCCGCAGTACGATGACTGAAACATGGCTTTCATTGAATGTAGGTGTACATTATGAAGAACAAAACAATTTTAATTTATCGCAGGACCAGTCGCATTGAGACGTCGAACCAAACTTAGTTACAAGCTATTAAAATCTGTAGATACACCAATGACAACTATAGTGCAAGTATAAGCAGCGATAGGCAAATGGCCACTGCGTGGGTCTCGGTTCAAATACAGACGTTATGTGCATTTAAAAAAATTTAAATTTAAATTCTACCTCCTGAACCATTTAAGGAAAATATCGTTAGGAAACCTGTACTCTTTAAAGATGTTATTAAGTACATATATTGTAATCTGACGAAATCGAACATGTGCGAAGCCTGCCAATCCGCACTTTTCCAGCACGATAGACTGTGGCTTAAATCCTTCTCATGGCAAGAAGAGACCTGTGTCCAGCAGTGGAAAAAGGAATAAAGAGCGGAAACAATGTATATACAGACTAATTAATGCATGTACTTCAATGGATCGCAATGATCACACTATACATTTATGATTAGAACCGTACAGTACCAAGGTTTGCACTGGAATGCGTGCTGCCTCGATAACATCTTCACAGTAAGCTCAAGATATTCTCAAGAGATTGAGAATGCACAATGCATTAAACAAAGTGATAAGAAGTAAATAAATATTTATTAAGATACCTACTCATTGTCAACAGTACAATTTGAAATAAATTCGCTGGGTAACAATTAAAACGCTAATATCATGAAGCTACTATGTACGTAGCCTGAGTTTATCAAGATTGTCAGATATCGCGTTTTCTGCTTAAACACTCAATATGATTATGTAATGAAGAAGCCATTGGTAGCGCATCAAAGTTGTTTCGTATATATGTATAGGTAATACCTACTATATTTTCATTATATTTCTTTACGTAAGAAAATATAGCTGGAAGTTCTTTTCTGCGAACAAGATCAAAGACTGTTCGTTCTCATACAAATTGCCTTTTTTATCATCTCTACGCCCTCGCTGAATGATATGCTTCCTTTTAGAAAAAATATACAATTTTATAATGTAATATCAGAAGAAAATATTTTGATATTAGGTTTTGTATTGCTTCTTTTATACACTTTACCAAAGTCCTAGTCATTAACCCTTTCACCGATCCACTGATCGACACGTGTTACCAGTAGGTATGAGAAGAGGGTAATAAACTACCCCGGTTGCCAAGTGCGGGTTGACAGACTCCAGATCCCTTAGAGTACATATTTCAGAACTCTAAGGTTCCCTAACGATATTCTGACATGCTAGACGAAAAAATGATATTAATATTAAATTGACACAACTCCATACAGTCAGCGGCAGGCACCAAGAATAAAACCTAAGATCTACATCAATCTCTGAGGATATAAATTTATCTTCCGCTACATTCTCTGTACGTAAAAATAATAATATAAAACAAAAAGTGCAGAATCCATACTAATGTTATTAATATGAAGTGTGTTTGTTTGTCCTTCACTTGAAATCGGAGCAGCCGATCGATGTGATTGTATGGACAACATATATAGCATTCCTTCGATAGAACATAATGGTTCAGGTTGTTCTGCAGGCCGGGGTGCGGGCATAAGTAGTCCAGAGCTCGTTAGACAGCTTGGTGTTCATATCTGTGAGTGACGGATTGGACCCGTGCCTGCGCCGCGCGAGTTGCCATTACACAGTGAATATATTACTATACGTGACGCCGGGACCGCGACACGGTCACGGAATCCCAATGAGATGACACGTCGGCGTTCAAAGTGGAGGCCCTTATTCGTGTTGTCAGCGGAATGTTACAAAAGGCAACGCTAATGGTACTCTTTGACTACTGTTCTTGTTACTTTCATGTTTTCATTACGTCACAGGGTAACACAAGACAGGGAATAGCGGTATGAGACATACATAAACACGGACAATATGAAAAACTCAAGACATCTCTATTTCTTTCACCACTTTTGTTGTTCCATTGCTGGTCTCGTCTCATAGTAAACCTTTATTTAAACCTTTACATACATACAACCTTTAAATAATGGAAGCAGCGTTATGCGGTTTTTATGTGAAATTCAAATTTTTCATCAACCCCTGACATGCGCTGAATTTCACTTTTAAAGTTTTCGGTCACCTGCTTTAAGTACTCCGGCTATGGAAGACAGGAGAAAGATGACGAAATAACCCAGCATTCTCTTCGAGTAAGCTAACAAAAATTGCTATATTGCATGGGTTAATTACAAAGAACATGAATATTACATATTAGTTATAGGAGGAGTCTCCGAAACCGGCGTGTATGCATGAAGGGAGAGGCGAATGTGAAGCACGACAGGTTTGTACGACATATTTGGCACTCGGTGCTTCCTGCCTACCCCGTTACGGACCTGCCATGATGGTTATATTATGTATATTAGGTATACACAAACTTCGGAGCATGTAAGAAAATTGCCAACTATGACTTATATAAGTTCGGTATGATACGGCGAAGTAGTTTCGGAAATCCGAGTTTTGTAAGTGGAACGGTCGTGCGGGGAGCGCGCTGACGGCGGCAGGAGCAACACTCGTTGTTACAGAGTGAATACATTACGTGGGACGTTAGAAACGACGGCTGAATTACAATGACACGGCAACATTCTAGTTGAAAACGATGTATACAACTGCGGCATTTCTTATATTATATTCTTATATTAATACTGATTTGTACCCTCTACTTGTGGTGGGTGCATGTTACAAAACACCGAACTAGTAGTTAGTTTCTTAGTGACTTTCATCCCAATAAGGTGCAGTATCGCTTTAAATATCAGCCCTTAATGTAACACAAAAGAGAAAATTAAACCTACGAGCGCTTCCATCCATCCATCAGTACGAAGATGGCTTTATAAAGAAACCAAACAAATATTAATGCTCGTCACACATTCGTTTGGAATCGAACCCACAACAGCTCTTTGCTCGGCCCATTATCACTCGTGGATCAGTGAGTCAGTCAGTGCTCAGTGTACGCCGCTAAGTTTAGGATATGTAATCTATACTAATAAATAAAATTGAAGAGTCAGTTTGTAATTTTAAAATAACGGCTTTTTACTAAATGCTTATGTACATATGTAAACACGGTACATATACCAAAATAACATTTTTCACAATTTTTGTCTGTCCGTTTGTACCTGGAATGGCTTGGCCGATTGTGACGCGATTTTCACTGGCAGATAGCTGATGTAACAAGGAGTAACTTAGGCTACTTTTATTTTAGAATTATGTAACTTTTTTTGGTAAATTAAACGCGGGCGAAGTCGCGGGCACAGCTAGTGAGTGATATACTCACAGGCAAACTTGAGGTTGACCGGGTAGCCGAGCACGAGGCGGCCGTGCTGCTTCACGGCACACTGGTACACGCCCTCCTCGTTGCGCTTCTTCGACACCTTCAACGTCCCGTTAGAGGATATCCTGGAAACGAATAGAACTTACAACAAACAGAACATAACAGAACATGAGAACAGGACAGAGGTCTCAATTATAACGAGAATGTTATGAGGCTTTTTAGTAAAGCGTAATTGTAATACCTTCTTTGGTATAAAAGTAATTGTGTTAAACGTTGTATGTATTTATTGACAAATATTGTATACGTTTGTGTGTGTGGTAATTTTGGAAAAAAAGCCATCTTCC
>DWQT01002516.1:0-14007 GCA_018244895.1 Myscelus amystis hages | reverse complement strand
GGTTATTAGAGGTATTTGAAAAAATTCAAGGATTGATTGATTTTTTCATATACCTCTAATAGCGTTTTCTATGATTTTTCTTAGTAAAAATAAATGTAAAAACGGCTCTGTGGTAAAATTAGCAAAATGGCGCTTAGTAACTTTTGCCTTTCCACCGTCGATATATATTCGTGATTGTTTTCTATTTCTATTTTTTACTTTTGAGCTACTGGACAGGAGTCTATTATTAGACCTATTAGGGGTCTATTATATCTTTCCCCTCGCCCCTTATATACGACCACGAGCTCAGGTTTTTCTACACTTGGAATTACCAAACGACCTTAAAACAACATATCCAAAACCGAAACAGGTATTATCCTAAATGATGCTCAACCTTAAGTTATAAATCTTACAAGATAACGCCTGTAGCTAGAAATACCTCGTATATAAATAAAGTTAATTCGAGTTTTAATTGCTTCGAGTTCGTCGCAAGACACAAACGGTAATTATAGACATTTTACACGCTGTTAGTGTGATAATTGATCGTGAAATTGTAATTTTAACGAGGGGAGACGCGAAGATTGTACGTGTATCGTAATAACAAGTATCTGCTTTTCAAGATAAGAGATAAGTGCTTAACTATTGCGACATGAATATTTTTATTGAAATTTTTTGCCATTTATAACACAGTGCTGGGAATTTTTTGTCGTTGGGTTTTTCTCTATAAAGGGCGCACAAAGTCGAAGTACAATGACAATACAGGAACTTAATTGAGTGTATTTATAAACCTTATCATATACATGACCTTAATTAAGTGTATTTATATACCTTATAATGAATACAACTAATTGAATTTGAGTTACAGCTGCTATAAGAAACAGTGATAGTAATAGTCGGCAAGAAAATACGTCCAGTGCAAAAGGCGAATAGACTTTTATTGATTTCCAAACTGCGGGCTTAAGTGACGTATCAAACAAATCATAATAGTCTCTGAAACGTAACAATAAATAAAAATAAAAAAATTGAATTTGGAATAGGTTTCGCTTTAAAATAGTCCCATCGCCGTGTAGAATACTAAAAAGCTTTTAGCTATAATAAATTATTCTGGTGAAACTCAAATTAGCCGCAAGTGAAAATGAGGCTGCGCGGGAGGCTGTCGCAAATTATAATTTTCGTTTCATTTCATTCCGACCGCAAACTTCATTGTAGACTAACGTAAAAATATAAAATTTACATAAAGGAGTAATAGTTTCTCTGAACTCGCGCGTAACCTGAATGAATTATATACCTTCAGAGAAAATTACGAAGGGCAAGGTACAAATGGGGAGCACGGGGAGCAAACGCCCTTTCACCTCTGCTACGATGGTGGAAGAAATTTAATAAGATCCAACGTGAATCATACGTGGGAATAATGCCGATAAATAGCTCGCGTAGCTAAATATAGTAAGCACGATGTTCAGAATTCCACTACCCTCTTAGTTAGCGACCTAAAGAAGAATAGGTGTGGGTTCGATTCTCGCCCAGAACAAACTTTTACACAATTTACATATTTGTTAGTTCTGTATCGTGTGCTCAATATATGTATACTATACGATATGTATGCATGTTTAAGAGTTCAGAGTAGCAATCGAACCCACTATCTACGGTATATCACTTATAGACCATTTTACGAACATACCCGATCAATGTAATATTACTAATAAAATTTAAATTTGTACGCAGTAAAAAGCAAAACATAGATCGAACTAGTCATTCTGTAAATCTTTAAACGTACCCATATTTGTGCAAATAATCGTCTTTGTGTTTGAATATCTAATTATTTACTTTGAAATTCTCGTTTCATACCTCTTGTACAACGCTCGAACAAGTGTCTTATCCAACCGAGCCTTCGGTCAGCAATGTCAGCAGTATTTAAACGCGTCCAGCTGTTTTCTCGGGTTTCATTAAGATCTCGTAGCCTATTATGCTACGCTACGTCGGTATACTTGTACATCAAAATTGTTTTCACGAAATTTATTTTTCAACAATTCTATATTTTTAACGCAGCGGTCGCTGTCATTAGCAAATCAAAATGGAGGGTAGTTAAGATATTTGAACTTTTTCTAAAACGCTTGTGCATTTTACGTTCCCCTGCTATTATATAACATTCGCGAGGAAGTTGTTCAAATTGTAAGCAGTTTCCGGCGCGCGACTGGCCGCGTCCTACCGCTTCGCTTGTACGACCTTATTATACGTACTTCAAGTAGTAAAGTACTTGGAATAATATATGTGGCATTGTTGAAATATTTAAATCAACGCTATGCCGACCTCTCTGTCACTCGGTGTAATGGGTTCTCACTCTTGCATCCACGCTATGGTTTGTCTGCGTAGTATTTATCGCTTTCTGTCCATTGAATTATAATTTTTATCGTTATACCATCACGCCAGATCCCGAACAGGGTAGGCAGAGAGTACCGAGTAGTAAATACCTACTTTACGTCCAGCGCTCGGTAATTTTGAGGGTTATTTGTATCTTTTTTATTTTTAGGGTTTTATACATTTTCTTAATTTCATCTATCATTTTGTAAATGGGTAGAATAAATATTATGTTCCTTTCTAAATATCTCTAGAGCTCGCTTCTTTTAGATTCATCGCTCTCTTCATATACATACTCGTATACATACATATGTACCGTCCATTAATACCAACTCCGATATGTATATGACAGATATAATATACATATACATACTCGTAGTATAATTAGGCTCATATAGAAATTCAAATATGTACACAGAATTCATTAAAGAGATTTCCATCTTGATGAATTCTTCCTGTTATTTTATCTCGCTTTGTAAGTGGCGGTAATATAGCCCGATTCGGGGAGGCTCGCGAGCGAAGGCGAAATGAAACCGTTTATAAAATGAAGTGGGTACCGCGGGCGTCGCCGGCGAGATCGTGAAGGGAGAGAAGGGAAACATTTTGCAAATATTTGCACCGAGATGTTCGTAAGGCAAGTTGTTAGAAAATCGAATTTTTTCGGCGGTTTTATCTGCCGCATGCAAATAGGTCTCGGGCCACTAATTCCGTGTCATATTTTATTAAGATATATGTATCATACGACATATGTACTTATATCTAACCGCACACGTTTGGATGATGACGTTTAGTCTTACTTTGTTATCCGATACGAGTTCTTGTTTACAACCCCGTTTTGACACTGTTGCTTGTTGTTGCAAATAGTTACATCATTGATGTTCCTGCAACTTAAATTAAGCCCTAAACAAATGGAAAATGTCTCAATTTTTGCCTTCTATTTGAACTACAAATTGATATTCAGCCGCGCAATGTCTCTTAAATATACAATGGACCGATTTTCATCAGTTATAAAAAGCATGTACGGTTAGCGAGATTTTTCTCTGTCTAATATCCTGTTTCTACATATATCCTACACGTGTGCGCGCCAAACGATAAATGAAACTGCAACTGGTGCTACGCCGCTGCTACAACTCGCTACGTAGTTGCTACGTGCAACGTAATCCGATTACAATATCGATTCACCTACGATACTTCGTAGAAGCACGTAAGCTGGTCAGATTAAAACTTTGTGTTCTATTATCCACTTACAGATTTTATTATATGAATCGAGAATATTGGAAGAAAACATCCATAAGTAATGCAATTGCTCCAGACTCAAATTAATGTATGTACATGTTATATTATATTTGTGATGAATTCAATGAATACTTAAATAACTTACTTAAGTAAGCAACGTTACATTTTGGCTTGAATTAAGGTGACCATGATATTTTCGACTTTCTATAAGACAGAATACATAGTAAGCAATATTTTAATTAAGCTCTAGAAGTACATCTAATCGAGCTAATGGTCAATTGCTTCAGATGTTTTAATGGAAGATTTTGTCATTATTTAATATACCTTAAGATAAACATTTGAAGATCAGAATCCCTTTGAAAAACCTTTATACCTACAAAATGTAAGTACAAGGCCGATAAACGGTAAAAAAAGCCGCAGAATATATTCTCAGCATAAATTTTGACACTATTGATCGTAATAATAAGCGTATCCTGGTAGTTTTGCGGAATCCTCCATTTTTCACCGGATATGGTGGCCCCAGTTAGTCAACATTTCGACTCACTTTGTTGACCGCAAGTAAATAACGACATTCACAGACAATGCACCATTCCCGGCTACCACGAGCATTAGTTACATTGTTTATCTAACTGGCTTGTTTGTAAAAAGATTGGTGATCGTGACAAATGAAAAAGAGGTTATAGGTTCGATTCTTATCCAGTGCAATTATAGTATTATCTTTTTTGTTATTACTTTGAAATTATCATATTATTATCCTGTATATGAATCATAAACAGAAAGTATATAATGTTTAAGCACTATATTAAGGGTAGGAATCATCAAAGCAATAATACAGACTACAAACTTGATTAAATAACCAAACAACGAAAGCTGAGAAGTTTCATACAAAACACAAACAATGCTGAATTGGGTTCCCGTGATCTAATTTTCCCTCCATTTTAGAATAAATTTTTCAAAAGAGGCACCTAATTTTGTTACATAGGACTTAAAACACGTAATTCATAATTTAAATTGATACCCTACAGTAGTTCTAGTAGTCACAAAAAGTATTTAATGCTTTATTCTATTATAGATAAGAGTCGGGTATAGTCCATTACTTTTTTGTAAAAATCAAAATTTTTTGAAACGTCTCTCTTGTAGTAATTCAATTACAATTTTTTATCTGTCTGTCTATTTGATTACGGCTTTCAGAGGATAAGGGAAGACTTAAAATGTCACTTAAAAAATTAAGAACATATTACGAAATTTTAAAGATGCTTGTTTGCTTTACGTATAAAATGAATGTTTTTTCTTATTCAATTGAATTTTTGAATACACGTGAATTGAGTTCAAGTCACAACAAGGTATTTGACGGCCGCGGCTTGCAGCCAAAGTGCTATCAGTATTCGATTGCAGGTTCTTGATATTTTTGAATTTCGTTTTATTCAAACTGTAAGATTTCAGCAGTTTAACTGCAAAGTTAAAATGGAACGGTCGAAATACATTCTTACTTTGAGCTATATAAATCAAACGAACAATTCAGACTATTATCAATTTTAAAATCACAAAATTTATTCTCATTAGAATTACAATATTTGAATTTTTTGCTGAGAGGGATGAGAGTATTAAATGGAAGTGATAGTGCACGGGTTTCATTTATTTGTTTACTTAATTATTAATTAACTTTATATTGTTTTAATCAATGGGCAGACCTAATTTTAGTTACTAATGTATTAATGGTACATGACTGGCCTCGTGGTCAAGTGATTAGACACCCTGACTGCAAAACCGTATGTCGAGGATTTGATTCATGCTCCAGACTAAGATTTATGTGTCTAGTGTCTTTTTATAAGCGTATAATATTTATATATGTAGTGTATCAGCTGTCCAGTCACCATAGTCCAGGCTTTAGCTAGATCAGACGGCCGTGGAGGCAGGTGTCTAAGATATAAAAGATATGTTACATAGATAGATGATAGGGAACTGATAATACAGGAAATCAACTTGCCTGTGCGTATTTCAGATACTCAGGCAAATTCAAATTCAAATGGTTTTATTCATTATAAGGTACATACATACACTTAATGAAAATCATGTTTCAGTTATCATACTTCGGCTTTGTGCGCCCTTCGGGCTAAAGTAGATCGGGAGAAAAAAGCTGGCGAAAAAAAACTCCCAGCACTCTTTTAAATAACAAAATTTGCCATGTATTGCAATCCCATTTGTGGTCGGATACAAACGACTATAAACTGAACTGACCAGTGCACATCACGTGGCTTCCGGCATGTATTACATAGCAGCGGGTTGCGGTAAAACTGCATCGAATACCCGCTTATATGTCGGCAACACGCCAGCAAATCATACATTATTACCAGTGAAACAAATATTTAAAACATCCTTTTGATATAACTAAGTTAAGAGTTAAATTTAACGATGCTGCAAATTTTTTTGAACTTACACAATCAAATAGCAGTGCATTTCTTTCACACTAATATTCTAACTGTCAATAATACTAGTTTTTTTTTAACTAATTAATGTTTCCAACTAACAATAACAGTTAATACAGTTACTAATAATTTGCACTCATTTGTCTAACTTCCAAGTTATACATAGTACATAGTACCTATATTACAATAGGTACTGTGTCTTGTACATACATATATCTCATTAAAGATTACAACTTGTATCATCCAGAATCTAATAACTTCAATAGTCAGTTGAGTCGACTCTAGGTTCGATTCCCGATCACGGCAAAAATTTGTATAGCGAGTAAGAATATTGGTTTCGTATCTCTGCTATATGTATATAAAATGTATTTATGTTTTTTTATCTTTATCAACTATCTAGTTACCACAAGACATCTGCCTAATTCGGCATCTGATGGTCTTGTAGTATATTATTTACTTAATTTCACAAGTTTTAACAATTAACTACCTAATGGACTTTGTTAAGGGATGATTCGAAAGCATATTTCCTCGGTATTATATTGAAAACGCGACACACACAAATCCACAGATAATAACGGATTCACTTTGTTAGTGTTTAATGGAAATACTATTAGAGTGTCACAGAAACGTATGTATATAAGTGACCCTGCGCTGCCTACTTGACCCGACCGCTCCTAAGCGTCGCTACATATTTAAATTAACCATTCGCATTATTTTATGTGGAAAACCTTACCAATTAGCATAATGTACGCTGAAAGCCTTATGTACAGCGTACCTGCTGTGTCATTCTTGTAGAATAACTGTTTTAGTAGGTTGAAAATATGACGCATTAGAAAGTTCAGTTCCGGCATTCTTTCTTATTTTACTAATAATCTCGAGATCTCTGAACTCTATATTGCCCTATAATATATTAGCAATATGTGTGAAGTAAAACAGCCATATTTGGGAGCAGTTTTCAATTAGCATTAAACCTTAAACTTTGAAATTAAAAGCAAATTTATGTATCCTTTTAAATATTTCTATCTAATATTAAAAGTCTCATAAAAATCGGTACAGCCTTTCTGAAGATTACTCCGAACAAAGCGATATAGAACAGGGTACTGCTAGCCTAGAAATCGCAATGCGGACTTAGGAAATCAAAACGGAATCTTTAATGACAGCATTTTCTAGTAAAAGCCTTCACCTATTCACGAGCTAACCATTAAACTTGTTTCACTTTTCAATTTGCTTGAAACCGCATCTACGCTAATAGCCCTAAGTGTTAACTCAGCTGCCATCGGTATACAAACTTCTACCAAAAAAAATTTTAGTCGGAAAATGATAGTTTCCCAAGACGGATAATTATCTCCTTCATTTCGAGCGCGGCGAAAGTTATTCAGAAAGTTATTACAGTTACTGATCTTGAGTTTCAAACTTACTTCCTTCTTTACTCATCATTTATTAGCCTCAGTTGTATTCGAAATATTATAGTTTTCCTAATTATTCCTTATGTACTGTTCTATATTTACAAATATTGACACCTTATATAACTTTATCAATTGTATAGTCAGGACATCGTTTTGGAATACTGTTTTATTTGAAAACATTTGCTTTAGAAAGATTTTGATACACAAATAAAGAAATCATTCATATCGATTTGTATATTAGTTCCATCATGCCACATTCCTAACGGGGTAGGCAGAAACCACAGAAATGCAAATATCTCTATGTTTAACAGCGCTACTGTGTTTCTCCAAAATTCATCAATCCTTGTGACTTGTGCTTCCCCTATCAAATTTGAATTGATCTAAATTAACTATACTAATTTATAATTATAACTTTCACTTAGTTTTTCTGCTTCAAGCTATCCTGCTTTTGTTGCGCTAGCTCAAAATTACATTTAAGTTCAGTTGCAATCAAGAACATGCAACGTTGCAACTTGCCGGCTTGCTTTCACACAATGTATTAACGTCAGTTCTCAATGTATCGATGTTCGCTACCAACTTTAATAACTTCGCTTTATATTACTTAATGTTAGTAATGCGAACAAATTGCTAACATCAGATCATTATTCGTGAGTTTGTCAGTGAATACATTGATTAATCGTTTTTTATTATGATAGTGAATCAGGTGTTAACAGATTTCAAAAAGTTAATTGATTGGAGCGACAATGGTAAAGCTAGCCCGTGGGTCGTAGGTTCGTATCCCATATAGTACAAATATTTTTGCCGTAAGCACGAATATTTGTAGTGTTTCAAACTGCCTTTTATGTGTTGCACAATAACCTCCTCTAACTTCCAGTAGAAGTCTCATTAAAATCGGTTCAGCCGTTCTAGCCCGGACAAACAAAAAGACAGACAGACAAACAAACTTATAAAAGGTCGTATTTTAGTATCTTGTAAATACCTATAACCATTTAACAAAATACAGTTCTTTTGAAATCAACAGATAGTTTAATTTAATTTACACGTATAACACTAGAGATTTGCAATGAATACAAGTTAATAAACTAATTAGTAATAGATAGATCTTTAGATAGACTTTGGAAGCTGTGTTTAACGTGTTTGTGACGGCCTGCCTGGAATACTAAATGAAAGGTTCCCTCGCTAATGTGCATGCGTTCCTCGATAGTGTGATACGAATACCAAACGACCAAACAGCATCACAAGTGGACCTTAACCTTGAATTGACCTTAACGAGAACTAGAAGTGGACTGTTAACTTAATTCGTCTAGTTTACCTGAAACTGTAACTTTAGTTTGGTTTAGTTGAATTCTTTTATTTATTTGGGTAACATATAATTATAAAATACAAAAATGTATTAAATTTACACTAAGAAGTAAAGCGGATCAAGTAATGGTTTGGAGCAAAGCTTTTGAGTAAATTTTTTATATTTATTAGATCACGATATAAAAATGTCATAAAATACGAACATTTTAATATGCTGCAGAAAAAAACGGGTGGTTTTTGATAAAGTAATTAATACATACTTTAATATAATATTTTAATTAAACTATTCGTTATGTTAATTACGAGTAGGGTCGTTTTTTGTAACAGACATGTTAACAATATAAGGTTCCCTGAAAAAGCTGAAACGTTTTAATTTGTAACAGTATTCTTTTAAAAGTATGTGTTGTAATATTATATTTAAATTTTAACCCTTTACCGATTGGCACATCCTTATTTACGAGTACACATCACTACTTACTTCCTGTACACTTTGTGGTAATCTCTCTCAAATAAAACACGTGAATATCTCTGCGCTTTTATTCATTTTAAATTCTATTTATCAGTATGTACTGGATTGCTTCAAGTTTTGGGAGTTCTGTGGCTATTAACTCATTAAAAAGTTTCGGGCAATGAAAACATTAACTTTTAATAAGTTAATTTATTATATTGGCGTTAAATTTATTTGCGTAAATATTAACTCAATGTCATACTTATCATTCTCGGTGCCTTGAAGCGTACATTAAGAAATCTGGTCATTATTTTTTAACTCTGTAAAGGCCTTAAATATGGCTCAAAATATTTTCAGAGGTGGGCTAATCACTAACATGTATTTCCACCAAACTGCATTGAATTAGAATGTTCTAGAAATTTCAAAATTGAAAAAGGAAATTTTACATCTAAAAAGGATTTTTAAAAGTACGAGTATATTACACAAAGAACACGAACTACAGACTTATACAGACTGTCCGCTTACAATATTTTCGTTAAGGTAACGCTAATGGCAAGAGGCAAAAAGCTCCAAATTATAATTTAATGAGTATTCGATCGAATATTGGGTCCGATTTCATAGTGATTAGTGGGCGTTTGATCGACACGGTGGAATATTAATTTTACGTAATGATTCTTATAATATTTGTATAATCATTCTGTAATGGGTACGGTATATCCGTTTATAAATAATGGTTAACGAGGTTTAGAAATTATCTGTTGATCACGTTTTTGATGTGACATGTCTGACTCGAAAGTTTAGGTCTTTCTGTCGGTATCAGCGAAATTCTGCCATGCTCGTAATAGGTGATGAAGATGAGAACTAATATTATTTCATTTCATTGGAGATAAGTTATTATCTATATTGAAATAACCTTACAATAGTTTATTTTGGTATTTTTCTAGTGCATCTCCATCTAGTAAAAGCTCCAAATATTTCGTCCGGTCTTTTGCGAGGTTGGCAAACTCAACGGTACTTATTCTGCACTTTGTCTGCAGTCATATATTCTTGGCAGTTTGGTTATAGCGTCACATAGTAAATAATAGCTCTTTTGTGGGTCCCCAAAGACTTTTATTATTCACATTGCGACTACACTACGTTGTTCAAAGTACACTACATTTTGTAAAGTTCTCCTTATTCTAGATCTAGAATATTCACTATATGTAAGATTTAGGTATTACTATTATAGCTTTTCCCGACGGCTTTAACTCGCACAGAAATCAAGTTTTCCGGTACCAATAAATGTTTTTTATTATCGAAGAGTGTATATTATTATTGATGTTTAACTTTCAAATCCACGAATTTTCGTTCAATATTTCTACCTCCCTTTATTATTATTAATTAATATTATTATACAGCGTCCGGGCAGAATTTCCAAAAATCCATTCCTAACTACTCACTTGCACAGTATAAAGAACTTGAAAGTATCAGAAATATAATTTCGGCTGTGTCTTGATTTCTGGATCAGTCAGTATAGAGAAATCATTGTAAATAAATACCATAAAATATGTACAATTACAAAGTGCGAAATATACGGTAGTCAGAGTGGGAATTGTAAATCCCGACTGAATCAGTTCGTTTCATCGCAAACGTAACTATGTATATACCCCTCGAATGTACTTCAATTTTGTCACAGTGTAAATAAATAACATCCAACAGCGACATACTCGTAGTAGGAATTAAACAGTAATCAGGAACAGGATTGCATGCATTGTGTCAGTTACTCCCCCAACTTCAGACGTAATTATTTACATAGCCCCTTTTCAATTGTATTGATACTTTAACACCTATCTTTGGAATTACATAGTGACGTCAGCATTATGAAGTCTTTCATTGCTTCGCTGTTGAACGATGGTTTCCTGTTATATGAAGGTTGACATTAAAGTAATAATAATGTTGGACTTTTCAAATGTGCAGTGAATATGCATTTAGTTGGCAAGCATGCAAGCCATAATTCGAAAACTAGCCTATTTCAAATAATAAATTCGTTGCATTGGCAAAGTGATATTTAACTGTCTCAGATGCGTGGACTTCGTAATGTGTTCCTAGATATTTTAGGTAAAAATGACATTTAATTTTGTATTTTGTATCCAAATTCAAATAGTTTTATTCATTACCAGTGGTCGCCCGGTGGTCGAAATTCAACCATAATAAATTTGTATATACGATTGGTATTTCATGTGTTATTTAAATGATTAATAAGCGCCATCTGTGAATGAGGAACGCAGACTTAACTTGCGTGATGGCAGCTGCGTAAAATAAAATGGAAAACAACCGCCATTTTTTGGGGCGGAAAGTAAACTTAAATTGACTTGACATTCACTGTATGAAATGACAATATGTATGCGTGTGCCAACAACGTCTGGTTGTGTGCATCAAATGCACGGTAGTATGTGTAATGCTTTATTTATCGATTAAATGTACTTTATAAGCATTATTATTGAAAAATATTAGCGTTCTGCACTTCTCCTATAAACTATAAGTGCGCCAAATCTCATACTCCTCCGTCCGCGCATTTTCTGTAAAAAGGGGTCCAAAGTTTTTGTTTCACGTATTAATAGATATATAGATAAGGTATACACATACACTCAATGAAGGTCATACATATTTTAATCATCGTTCTTCAGCTTTTTAAGTAGATGCCTGCCCTGATGGAGTCTCAGTCCCCTAAGTTAAAGACTGTTATCTGATTCCAAAACCGTGAAAAAAATGCGCACATCACACAAATGCTCGTGGGTATCGTTCTAACTCTAGTATTCTAATCTGTAACTAGTCGAACTGCCAGGCGAGCTTATGGTATTCTCATTGTACATAGAAACACAGTGGTATTAAATAAAACTCAAGAGCGCGACGCGGAGTGGTAATAAAGCAGTGATCGCTGCCCCGCCCCGCCCCGGCCGCGGCCGCAGCTATTTCCGGCCGCGCCGATCGTAATTGCATTCCTCTGATTGAAATCGTTTTGATTTAAAACCCATTTGAAATGCGAAATGACACTCCATCTGCCAGCACTCAGCGGGATTCATTCAAAGAATAAATATAAATAAGAATAAATAAAACACAAAAGCCTTATCACACGCTATTTTAACATAAGCGGTTTTATTTTAATAACTTGTTTTGTGAATATAGAAGCAATGAAGAGATTCAATTTTGTTAAATCTCTAATAATTGAGTGTGTTGGGAGAACGCTGCCCGCGGCCGGGGTCTCCGTTCATTAGCACAAATGGCTAATTATTTGTTTTGTACCAAGCGTCCTAACCTCCAGTGTACACGCGTGCGAAGTTCACATGTATTTACTATTTAATTTGGAAAATCAGATTGGACGCTAATTGACTGCGAAGATAATCAAACAAAAATTACAAAATACACCCAATACAATGGCTTAAATCCCTCTCACTATGAAAGGTGACCCGGTCCAGCAGTGGACCACTAGAAGGGTGAAACCCAATACAAAAATAGTGCATTACTATTAGACTAGATATAAAAGACTACTGCCACCACAGCAGCGCAAACTACTATCCCTTGCAAAACGCCAGCGCCTCAGGGCGTCGAGGCTTTCACGCCGCGAAAAGACCTCTGAACCCTTTCAGTTCCACACAAAAGGTTCTAACGAAGTTACGAGCCCCTTAGCGGGTTCATTCGGTAATTGTTTACTTCAGCCCGTAATTACCGAACTTCCCCTGAGGGGATTCGATGGCAAGTTTTATATGAGTTGTAGATGCGTAATGGGATTTATCTAATTAACTGTATCGAGGGCTGTATTGCTGAATTCAAGTACAAATTCAAAGTGTTTTGTTCAATAATATAAATTTATTCAAACTGATTCATTATATTATGATAGGTCAGTACCTACAGTACAGTTCTAACACTTTTTAAAATAATAAATACATACATACGAGTACATTTACAAGATGTTACAAAATTATTAGTTCATTTCATATTTTGCCTTTCGCGAAGTACAAATTAAGTACGTTTATCAAATTCTTGCACATGACTAACTTTATCAATTGTAACGTTATTTCAAATAGTCACATTGCCTATCTCACATTAGCATTTATTTCTCATGTGTAACATATATCCTCTCGCTGTCCAGCAATCTGTGAGAGTGATTTCGTCAAAAGGGCCGGAAGTGGAAACGGAAGCCGGGAAGCCTGCGGTGTTTGAGTTTCCGACGAGCGCGGTGATAGAACCTTTTTTCCTGTTATAACTGTTAAATTGAATAAAACACAATTCTCATTAAAAATGAATAATTGACACTTACGAAAAATCATTTCAAATAGTACCTCAATAATATTTTTCAGGAATATTAACGTGGACCTTTATTAAGATGCCAACACATCAAATGGGATTATTGAAAGACTCTATATTTTTGTTATTTAAATAATGATACAACGACCGTACATTTTACTACACGTAATGTATCTCTAGATTAGGCTACAGGAGTAATTAATTATCTATTCGCACTGTAAATCATAATGAAGATAAGCCTAGCCGTCTAATAACATAAAGCTATCCGTCATGCTGTCACATTCAACTGGGCATCAAGATGTTAACATGAAATGAGATATATGATTTACACGTAATAACATCTAGACTTGGTTTACTTGGGTTGCGAGCAAAAAATACTGGTTGATTGGATTAGATTCATTCGTATGTCGAGCAATAAATTACAGCATAAATCAACTGATACCCAATTTTAAGTTGAATCAAGTATCACGCTTCTTATTTACAAGTATCTAATTTTCAAATTCAAATTCAAATTCAAATTGTTTTATTCATTATAAGGTACATACATACACTTAATGAAAGTCATGTTTCA
>DWQT01002515.1:0-14007 GCA_018244895.1 Myscelus amystis hages | reverse complement strand
GGTTTTATGTTGACTTTAAATATGCGTCTTAGTTAAAAATAAGTTAATTTTATAATAATAATTATGCTAATATTTACATGTAAAATATTTCCAAAATTGTAACTAATAATTTTGTTACATCTTTAAATGTACCCATATTTGTACAAATAAATGTCTTTGTCTTTGTCACATAACGAACAGTTTAGCCTTACAAGAAATAAGGACAGATTCCAACGTCTGATCCTTCACTAGTTGTATAGGCACTTAAAAAAGTAGAATTATTCACTACACTAAAATTGCGCTGTATTTTTCCATTTTTAAATATGCGCTTATTGCAACATCGCCTCCGTCGCGGCTGCCTGCGTAGCCGATCAGAATGCCCGCTCCTACTCGTAAATCCCGGCCCCTTGCAATTCTCGATTGATCGTAGCATCAATGAAGCATGCAACGATGCCTCGGAACTTTGGCCTGCACGCGTAGCTGTTTTTCAACAGGTCCATTAATATGATCGTTGTACTTCGAGGCGTATTATTGATCAGTTATAATTTCTGTAATATGTACTATTTGTAGGTAACTGTTAGGTCAATTAAGGTGAGCAGCGTCGCTTTTCGGCATTACGCCGATTTTGCTTCCACGGTACAGATCCCGTGGGGTGCGTTACTCTTCCTTATATGGCCTAGGGTTCTGATCGATGTCAAATTATGTGGAGTTATTTGGTGTTCATTCAAACAGACGAGGAAGTGAATCCAAGTATCAAGCACGCCTCTCAATTTCAAGGAGTTCAATTAAACACAACACAGTAGTCATAGCTAAAGTTATACTATTAACATATCATCACTGTAACGAGTCCGTAATGATGTCGATGTCGATGTTCGTGAATATCTTCCTTCCAAAATCGCTCAAGGCGCTTAGAGATGTTAAAAATTAATCGTTCCAAAGCTTTTAACGGGACCTATAAAGTTTAAAAAGACAGAAATGTTCTTAGCGTAAGTGTTTAATACAAGTTTTAAGTAATTCCTCAGAACGCGCACGGTTCTGGCATTTGTGAACGTTTAAAAAATTACTTAATGTTTTTCGTATTAAGTGTGCTTGCCATTTTTTATAGCTAATTTGACGATTCATTTATGTTCTTGATGGTTTTCAGTGACGTGTGCTTCGACGTACGACCATGCTACTTATCGCGATCACAACCAGATAAGGCGCTAATACTAAACATATGTAATTGAGCACACAGCGCTTGGCTCTTATAAAACGTTGCGTGTCAAATCAACCTACTGCAACTTCTTAAACAGATTTTTATTACTGTTAACAAGTCATTGATACCACAGCTTAGATCCAGTAGTTGCTTGTCAGTTGCGTATTAGTAGTATTCGCCGGATTAGGCAACTACCTAACCGCTATCAATTATCGCACTGCCTTCGAGACATTAAAATATTAAAAGTGATTCCAAGCGTCTGGACGCCGTTCATCTAAGAGGCCATGTCCGAGATTCGTTAAATGCACGAATCACTGGAAAACAGATAAAATTATATACAAACATGACCTACCTCCGTCCGTTACGAGATAACCTAACTATGAAATGTCGACGCAACGTCGCTTGTTCGTATCAAGCAAAAAACTTTTGGTACCAATTCTATAGACCAAACAAAAGAACGAACAACTTTGACGGAAGGATTACAGGGCAGATTTTTTTTAGTATTTACTATAAACGAAATATGCTGTAATATACATACATATATAGTGAGCTAACTAAAATGAATCTTGAATCATAATAAATACTTGAGTATTAATTTAATAGCCCCGGGCAAGGAAGAAATAAGCCGCAATTTTCTCATTGGTGTCGTAATAAATGTAAGTATCTAGTAAATCTATTGTACTAACATTTTAATTTACGGATAAAGAGAAAGATCTTGTAACATATGATATCCTTTGCTTTAAAAAGTGTTTTATAATCCGTAATAAAAGTAACGTTTATAAACAATGTTTAATTTTTCAAACTGTTCAAATTTTGTTATTTGTGAGCTTGGTTATTTATGTTATTAATTTATTTAAAAAGTTTTAAAAGTTATTGTTGTTTTTTGATTATGGAAATTCATCATACAAAAAAATATCTCATCAAATTTATATTCATAGAAACTCCATTAGCTGAAGCATTTTTATTTATTAATATTTTTTATTTATTTTAAAATATCATACCGACTAGAACAATCCTTGAGAATATTTTTACCATACGAACTCAATGTATAATAGCATTTGTCATCTTGCTGCAATGTTCGTATTTTACTAAGCAATCTGAATAGATCGGTACTGACCGCACACGCTCATAGATAAAAAGAATTACCTACGGACTCGCTCTCTTGCTAATAAAACTCATTATTTATTGCGGAACTACAATTACAACACGGTATTGCGGTATTACAACACGAAAACAATAATTTCATTTAAACCAACAATTTTAAAAATAAAATCGTTATTAAATAAAATTCAAAGGAAAATTACATAAAAACCATCGCTTCAAACAGATATGAATAAAAAGTGTAGTAAATGAAAGTAGGTATAAAAAAGTAACCAATAACAGACACTCACGACTTTCATGAAATAATAATGACAATATTTGATTTTGTTATGGAAATAACAAGCGCGGGGAACATGAATTTTCAAACCACGTAAGCGAGCCTAGCGATCGTGTGGGAACGATCACTCCGTTGTGACATTATCATAAGCTTTCCTCCATATGTTTAATCATAAACTCAATCCCACCCCTGTACATTACCTTCAAGTTGGCAAAACTTTTTTATAAAAGTTCTTTACAAACAACACCCCGCCCAGGCGTAGCCGCGCAGGCCGAGTAACAGGTGTTCCTCGCGCGAAAAATGACAAAGCCGCTCGTAAAACTTTCCCGTTCGCGTACAGCGAAAAGTCGCTAAAATGCGAGGCAAAAAATTCGCGATGAATTAAAGCCTTATTATTTTCTGTGAAAAAAGTTGGTTTCAGTGCATAAAATTTTTTTTTACTTACCCGGCGGCCGTGCCATTACGCACGCAGCGACAACCGCGACCAAAGCTACGAACGTGTGCATACCGCTATCGTTCCCAAACAGTGAATACAGCGAGCTTCAGCGTTCAACTCCTCGCATTTTACCGCGAACAACGACGCCGGGCCGCGCAATCGCGCACCGATCGATATACGCCCACATAATAACATCTGCCTCGAGTCGACAACGGCGTAACTCACCAACTGAAACTCAATGGCGCAAACGCTCCGGTAACGCTTACGACCTTTATTCCCTCAGTGATCCTCCCGTCTACCGGACAAATTCCATCGACCATCCAAAAATCGTCCTTAGTGTTATACTTAAAGAAGCTAGTTTAGCATAAGAAATTTTTGAACCGAACACCGGCGAGGGGTGAGACGTGAATCAAACGAATCGAATAGAAATTTATTCCGTCTCGAACGCTGGTCTCAGAAGCAACTCCCTGTTAGCGATCCGCCATTTTCGTTTCGATTGAAGATTTATTGCAGTTTGTGCTGCGTTTCCGGCTTTCTTCGGAGGGCCGAGCACATCCCATCGCTTTTCCAGACGAGAATTAATGTAAGTATTACATTAATATGACTGTTCAAAGCGAGCTGCATTGTCTTATATATACTATGTATAGTCTGCATAGCTACATTTATATGGTTCTTGTTATTTTGTGCGCCGACATGTTATTTTGTATTTATCATGTACGCTAACACATATTTTAGCAAAATATATTGACAAATCAGTGCAATTTTATTAAGTAATTTTCTTATTTACATATATCCAAGCTATCTGGGTTTTATGATCGAAATACATGATTTGTTTCTGAAATGCATTTCAAGGATTTTTTGATGGTTTTACATGACATGGCTTTTAAAATCGATTTCCTTTTGTGTTCTGCGCATGAAAACAGTTCTGCGCAGAAGACAAAATGGCGGCCTTGCAACTTTCCGAAATGGCGTTTGTTGAAATTCAGTTGCACTTTTGATTGTAATTCGGAAATAATGAAATATTACAATTAAAAGGAATGAAGTAAACACTAAAGTTGTTGTTTAAATGAAATTCAGGTTATATGTGAAGTTGAATACTATTTTTCTGGAACACAAAGAACGACGCTTCGATTTAGTGCGCAGTCGCGGAACATAGGTCCAGGGCCTGCACCTATAGGAATAATTTATAAAGCCTTACTTGCCAGGCGCAAATCGATATTGCGTGGCGCTTCTGAACCTATAGTCCCAACAGCGCGTGCTGGTCTGCCATTTTGATTTCTGTGTCGCCGGCGAATGTGAGACGCGACCGTTTGCGACCTTGCCAGCTGTGTTGATAACTGTTGATATTGTTGCACACCGGGGCCCTATCTCACTTAACATTTTTATTCTACAGTAATCGACATGTCTCAGCAGTTGTCGTTGCGCGAGGCACGCACTAAGCGCCAGAAAAACACCAGCTACAAGCATTCGCGCCTAAAGTTCCGGTAAGTGAGAGGAATCGCCTCGTCGATGTTTCAGCGCATTATATCGCCGAATGTAGCCTGATTTTCGTTCCATATTCACACATAGCTGAAGCACCGATACCCATTATTTTAAATTACGAGTATTATGAACATTTCTATATTTTAGCTGAACGTTGTACAATATTTGTTGCAAAAATTTTTTGCTTCCTTTTGATGTTTTGAGTCGCTTTCTTATTTCGTTGTTGATGTCACGTTGTATTGGTTTACATTTCCCAGTTTTATTTACGGTATGCGTAGGTAGGTTTGAATTGGCTGATTAACACGCGTCGACTCAGTTCTAAATTATATTTTAAAACCTCTTCTGATAGCACGTTAATTTCTAAATAGTGCACAGTACTCGTAACATGCATATATCCAAACTTGTTTCAAAGAAGAAAAGCGCTAGGTAAATAATAATAATTAGCACGTCAGACACAATACAAGAACCTACAAGATGCGAGTTACACAATGATTATAAATATGAGTAGTTTGTTTGTGTAATTAATTCAATAAATAAATTCCCATCCTCCTTCCGCTCCTTAAGGTGTGCTGCGCAACTCCAATTAAAATTCAGGCATTCCGGAGATGCCGGGCAAAGGGAAAGAAAGATAAACGGACATGAATTTTGTTCATGTTTTAGTATCGTTTAAATAGCTATAAGCATTTGAGAATACAGTTGTTTTGCAATTAAATTGAAACCAGATAGCGTGACTCGTTGGTTTGGTATTTGGCTTAATGAGCATATATTTTGAAACATTCTTTTTACCTCTGAATTTTATATAAGTCTATCTATATATACATATATAAATGGAGAGTTACAGCGATATATTGACTCATCACGATATCTCTGGAACCAGAACACCTAGAGACTTAAAATTTGGTAGGAGTATTCCTTTCGGCGAGTAGAGATCAGCTTAGAACGGACTTTACGAAATCCCACCAGGAGGGGGGTGGGTGTTAATTATAATGTATATAGCTAAGCAACGTTTGCCGGGTCAGCTAGTAAGATATATAGAATGTCTTTAAGTGACGTGCAATATGACGTCCCTAACATAATTTATGTCCGAAATTGTTTTAGACCAAGTTAATAAATTGTTAATTACTATAGGAAATTTTGGCAAGACAACTATGTACATATATATATTATTAGTTGTATTTTAGCAGCCCCCTTAGCAAAAACTTTTGTCTCAATTTGCAGGAACCCTGTTAGGCTTGTAACCAAAATTAGAATAGGCCAGCAATAGGCACTTGAAGGTTCTTAACATTACATGTATTTATGTTATAGCTTACGAATGTTTGTACATGACACGCATCTAGAGATTAATTCGTGGATCACATAAGTCAAAAAGCGTATTTTACAGAAAAGATATTAATAATCCAATGACGCTATGTAATCATACACACCCAATATCACTCTGTAGTTTTGATATTAATATTTTATTTTATTTATATATATGTATATACGTATATGTTGTTATAGATCAACTCTGAAGCCATCGCGAAGCGAACATTCTCCAAGCGATCCGGAGGATGACAAGAATTCGCAAAGAAAGAAAATAATGAAGTTGGATACGGATGGAGAAGGAAGTGCTAATGTTGTCATGAGTGGTGATGGAGGCGAGAAATCTACCGCTCTAAATATGAACGAAGAGGACATCGATATGGCTGATGTCACTAAAGGAGCTAAAAAAGCAAAAGGTAACGGAGGTCCTAGCGCTACTATAACAGCACCAGTGGAAGCTAAAGACGATGAGAAGAAGAATGAGAAAGGAGATGAAGAAAAAGATGAGGATAAAGATGAAGAAAAAGAAGAGGAAAAAGACGATGAAAAGAATAAGAAGGAAGACAAGAAAGACGACAATGACGAAGGAGAAGGTAAAGGAAAAGATGGAGGAAACGATGAAAAGAAAGATGGAACCGATGAAGAACCTGAAGGAGAAAACGAAGAAAGAGATAAGCGTGAGGATTATGAAGAGGACAAAGATTCAGAGGACACCGATGATGAAAAAAACACAGATAACGATGAAAAAGAGAAAGATAATACCAAAGACAAAGATGAGGGTCTGCCGCCACAAAAAGATATGAACGAATATACTGACAAAGCACAGATAAAAATAAGCGGTGAAGAATATAAGAAAAAGGAGTTGCCCACTTTGTCAAAGAAAAAAACCAAGATGACCCAAGATAAACGCGTGAACAAAAAAATTGGCGGTCGTAAAGATTTTCACGATGAATTCAGTGGAGATGATTCGGATGATCCGTTCTCTTATTTGAAGATGGCAGAAAGTCGCCGACTGACTTTAGAGCTTTTCAAAAAGTTTAAAAATGTACGAGGTTGGGCAGGATCCGATGCTAATGAGAGCGGGCAGAGTACAAGTTCGGGAACTCGTAATACAAAGAACGAATATAAGAATAAATTGTACAACAATTATGGTCTTCGAGACACTTCTTCGGACGACAGCGATAACGATGGAGATGAAAGCGATAATTCCAATGAATATTTTAACAATAATGGCCATTCTCATAAGAGAAATAAATTCTTCAGAAATGATTATGGCTACTCCACTGATACTTCGTCTGATGAAGAGAGTGATATTGAAGAAACTAAAATTGAAAAAAAAATGGAAGAAGATAATACTGAAAACAAAACTGATGACTACGGAAGCAAAGCTTTCGAAACCACAAATAATCAATCCATAGAGATGCAAGAGGCACAAGCATCAGGCGAGGCAAAAGTACAAGTTGACTATGCAAATAATCTTACCGACGATGTCATAGGTATTAGAGGGACTGCATCACCATCTGGTGCTGAGAGTGTACAAGATAACATAACAGTCTCTGATATCGAACATGCTTACGATCCCTATGATATAGAACAGGACATCGATGATGACCCTTCCGACGTCGAAGATATATGCGAATTTCTCTCCGAAGATGGGGCTTCAGGGGGCGACGACGACATCAGCTTCCTCGGCGATGACGACTTTATGGACGAGGCAGAGGAGCTACGTGGCACCGGCTAGTCTGTCACAGGGGCGTAATTCACGCGTTTAAAGTTTTTTTTAATACTTTTCTATTTACATATTTTTACAAATATTCCTATCAATATCATGGGGAATTAAAATTTTTCATCTAAACTATCATATAGATCATGATTTTTATTCTTAGTTACGTACATATACACGCAAGAAGTTCGATATCATAGTAATATTCTTAACTTAAAACTTACAATTAGCCCTACGAATACACTCAACTTTGTATTCATGTATTACGTAATATGACACACTGAACGACGAGTTGCATATTTTGTTTTTATATAATTAAGTGCAGACAAACATGCTGTCACTTAGGTATCGTTTACGATAACATTATACGCTCGAATTGTGCACCATCATTAGTAGTGATCACATTGAGTACTGTAATACTCGATGTCTACATGTATTATGTATTATCAATACGTACTTATTTTGAGAAATTTACCTTACTTATTTATTATAACTTACTTATTGTATGAATAATCGTAGTGTAAGTGAAAACTGTGAGCTATCCAGTGTATGACTCTGTAACTGTCATTAAATAAAATAAAGGTTATTAAATATAGCAGGCGTTGCCGTTTTATTCTCATTTATTATAAATAGAAACGTCGGAGTGCTGGTGTGTCACGCGGTGGTAACTACACACAACATTACATATCTCACTCACGGATACAACCGCCTTATGAACACAACACGGAATAATAATACAAGAAAATATTATAACTTTGTCTTTCTAAAGGGTCTTCACGGCCGAGCTCCTAAGCTGACCCTGATGAAATTTCTCAAATGTGTCGATTTTTTTTCAACTTCTGAGATAGGATAGTTTTTATCTCGATGAACGATCCAACTTTTTACTATTTCAAAATCAATATTTTATATAGACAACTCTTATCGCACAAACATCGTGATAGGTGATTTTTACCTCTATAAGATGCTATAACGGTATAATTGAAACACGGAAACGCGTCGTAGGAAGTGATAGTAATTAATAAAAATCATTCCACATCTTACACGCACACGGTAAGAACGAACCTTTAAACCGGACTGTGGAGAACCGCCACAAGTCCAGTTGATGTGGATGGAACTTCAGTTTTCGACGAGTGGTGCGCTGTAGGAAGGACGACACGGGTACCGGTTCAAATAATTGCTCGGAGCAGTCACCGTTATAGAGGCGGTAAAACACACACAGAGAGCTGGTGTACCTCACCCACCCAATGCTATCTTCGACGGTGAGTGCGGTATCCTGGAACTTCAGCGCCATGACGAATGTATGATTTTAGGGACCCTGCTTTAGTTCTATCTCGTTCAATCAACTTCTTTTCCTTGAATATTAACTAATAACGAATGTGATTGAACAAACTATTTTCAACCTCATGAAGTTCGGCATGGATGTTTAAAAAATAATTTTAAGGAAAAACAGCCGTATGACTGTTGTCACCTATCACTGTTATCAGCTATAGGTAACATTACATTGCGCCTGACAACCTACTGCCCGCAACACGCGACTCCCGCGATTCATGGAGCTAGTTTAAATTTGAAAAGTTGTTTGTAAAGTCTGCCAATTCGCACATGGCCAGCGTAATAAACTAAGGGCTACTGTTACTGAAACTGTAGTAACAGTTCACTTTCCGACGCGTTGACAAAATATACCGAATGCTTTTTATTTAGATACTTACATTATATGTATGACCCGATTCGATCCGCGAATAAAGAAATTTTAGACCGCGAATATGGGACTTCAGTCACAATTTTTTCATCCGCTAATAGTGAAACCGCGAATGAAGGAAGCGCGAATAAGCTTCTACTGTATTTAAAAACTATTTTGTTAACCATAAAAATGGTTATAGTGGTTTAACGTAAAAAGCTAGACATATATGCTATCGCGGACTTTTATTTAGAACTTTTAGAGGGGTAGAACTTTGTAATACATGATTTTTTAGTAACTTTCACCGTTTACTCGGCTCACGCAAGAAAAGCTCTAAATTTTGTCGTGGTTGCAATATTTTTTATTGCTGCTCCTCTCCTATTCATCTCATCGTGATGTTATACAGCCTATAGTATTCCTCGATAAAGGAGATATCCAACACTGAAAGAACTTTTCAATTCGGACTAATAGTTCCTGAGATTAGCGCGTTCAAACAAACAATCAAACAGTCAAAGAATCAAACAAACTTCAGCTTTATATTATTAGTATAGATAGGACACTGTGGGATAGTATATATTAGGTAGTAGTAGTTAGTCCATTATGGAATTTTCCAGATGATGTTTATACGGAGTATGGCTCTTCGCGGGACTACGTCACTGTTTTTACATCCGCACCCCCTCCCCGCCAACGCACGAGAGTCTGCGGCGCTCCAGCTAAGGGGAGAGGTGAGTGTCTTTTTGCAGAAATGAGCTCATCGCCCAGGTGCTCTTAGTCCTTTGCCTTTCGCACTTCACCCTTCGGTTCGTGGTATGAGTAACTCTGGCAGATAGCCTGCGCGATCATTAGGACGAGCTAGCCCTCCCGCCACAACTTGCTATAACGGGTGCTAGTTCCGTGCTTACTGAATTAAAAAATACAATTACAACCACTAACAAGCATGCGTGTATCAGTTTTTTTTAATAGCCTACGTGGTATCCCACTACTGGGCTAAGGCCACCCCTCCGTCACGCCAGGTCATATCATAATTAATGAGCGTTATTAATAAGTATATATACAGTGAAATAAAACGATAGTATTTAAAAATCGAGTATTTAATGAATAGGAAAGAATACTCGTATACAGTTTGTAAGATATTAAATTGGACACTGAAACTCGAGACCACGAGGTTCCACCGGCGGAGCGTCGCTCGCGTTCATCGACCAGACAACAGCTCTGTACAACCATTAGTCCTGTTCGCCACCACGCCTCTTTCTGAACTGTGAATAAAGTAGAGTAAATCCATATTAATACATTTATTATAAATGAAATATTCAATTTGTATATAAATATAAGATATACACATACATAATGTATGTATATTACGTTCAACACTGACAAATAATTCGGTTTTGTTGAAGCCGCCCCACTCGAATCCTTTATTGAAGGCTTTGCTTTATATTTTCAATTATCTTTATTTATTACGTATATCGACCAAAACATTACATACATAAACGCTATAAAGTAAAAAAAGTCATAAAATCACAAGTTATCACAGCATGCAAACGTGGTCGAGCTTGTTTTATTAATATTAATAGATATTAATCAATAACTATGTAAAAAACAAACAAACAAAAATTAACTATTTAAAAAACAAACAAAACAATACAACAGATATTAATAATTTTTGCAAGTACTTGATAATGGATTGTAACCTGCTGTGGTGTTATTATTACAGGTAGCGACAATTTTTTTAAATATATTTAATAAAAATACATATAACGAACTAAAAGTACTACATAATATAATATGATCACTGTAACGCTAAAATTGCTATCGCATCTTATAATAGTGTATCTGTGTTGCAGATGTTACGGTCGTTTCTCGAGTTAAAATCGCTGGCGAATATCGAATATGTCAAAGCCATGTTTTATTGCTAATGTTATGAGCGACCCGGGCGGAGACGCTGGGAACGGACGTTACAGCCGATGTGCTGCGGCGTGTGGCTAAATATACGAGTATAAGTGAAACACAAATCAATCACGGTGCAAAAGATTTTCAGACGATCCAAAATAGGTCGACTCATTTAATAGTGCAACAACAAATTATCGTAAATAATGTTCCATTCACTATCCGCTTACTGATAATGTTAATAAAATATATCCCTCGTTATATGACTATGAAAAACAAAAGTAAGAGCATGCACATTTCTTCGTAATTTGCAGTCTGCTAATATGGACTTGACCAGCGTAGGAGTCTACGAAAATTATCATTCTCTTCACGAAAGAACGCCTATGTCCAACAGTCCAACAATAAAAGTCGTCGTCGTCAGTCGTTAAAAAACCGATTTCAAAACAAAAAATTAAAAAATAATAAAGGTTTAATATTAATTATATACTAGGTACCTATTATTTATATGTAGGTGCTTCTTACTAATAGGTTTGGAGTCGGTGCCAAGCCTTAAGCAAATAATTATATTTTAATCACTTGCCAATGCCAATAGTGAATTTGAAATCGAAACACGCATATAAAGTGAATGGATGGATATGATAGAACATACGAGTACATCCACCCACTCAACAATTCATGCATCCACCGCCGCCCCTTCATGCATCTATCCATCCAAATAATCTCGTAATAAATATATCATGGTTCCACGAAACTTATTTATCAATTAAAATAAGTTACAGAATATATATAATATATATCGTTTGTTACATGTTGATGCGACCAGCTGATCACTTTTCACATCACAGCTTTTTAGAGCTAATTTTTTATTCTTCACGATGCAAGGTTTACAGGTGTTTGTACCTACGTGAACAGCCACCGTCCTCCCCCATCCTCCCCATGAACACGGTTGCTGACGCAGTTCACCAGGCTTCGTGACACAAGTATCTGAAATATTTAACGGCTAATCGCTAGAAAGGGATTTAGTTATGAATATCCATTGGTGACTCAATTTACAAAAATATTTTTTTTAAATCTAACCTAAATATCATCATTATTTTACATTTTCTCGTCAATAGATGTACTTTATATCAACTGTTTCGTAGCATTTCGACGTTGGTTTGCAATTATTCGGACGCAAAAAGTAAAAGAACACCACATCAGCGACAAATGTAGGGATTAGTTGTTGGAGGTTCTGAGTTGCGCTATTGTCAACGTCAAATCGTTGACGTTGACAGCTAGATGCCGTATCCGGTTTTATAAAAGTGGGTTATTTGCAAACGCGCCCAGCAGCCGCAGCTGTCCGGACGAACTTCGTGTATATCGTGTCGTGTCGTAGCTTCGTGTCGGTTCCATAAGCCCCGCCCCTTCGTAGAGTTCGTATATAAATCGCAGTCCGCATGCGCGTTACCTGTGACCTATGAAAAATCGAGGCTGCAGCGCGCGCTTTTCAAACCTTATTTAGTTCAAACGAAACTTTGTTTTCACCACGTTATTTGATAGTAAGCGTTTTTCCAACTGATCTCGTTTAGTTTTGCTCACCGTGACTGGTTAGACTTAATCCGCGCCTGACACGCGGTCGGCGTTTGTTGGTAAGTACAATTTTAATTAATTACATCGTTAAAATAATAAAAGAAACGCGAATTTAAATTCAATTATAAGAAAAAAAACTTTACTAAACTTGAATTACATAAAGCGTAGGTACTACAAACCAAATAATTAAATTAATGTATGGATCATACGATAGGTAAAAAGATTATTTATAATAGTAGAAGTATAAAGTTATCAATCATACTCGTAATAATTACCCAAAGTTCTCAAATACTTTTTATAGTTCAATTTTTGTACCCCGCTCTGTTTTCATAATGAGATGATTAGGCTTACTCGTAAGTCATATTGCCCTACTGTTGCTTGACAGACTTGACAAACATTCCTTTATGAAGAACTCTATGGTGTATGTGTAAGGTAAAATGATTTCCTTTATCGTCATTATTTAGTTTAAAAACCGCGCGTTACTTTGTAAGGTAAGGCGGATCAGACGTATTTTATTTACCTGTTATATAAAAATATACATCGCGATACCGTGACAGTGGACAGTCACAC
This sequence comes from Myscelus amystis hages, assembly GCA_018244895.1. Lineage (NCBI taxonomy): Eukaryota > Metazoa > Arthropoda > Insecta > Lepidoptera > Hesperiidae > Myscelus > Myscelus amystis. The sequence continues at coordinate 811 of DWQT01002515.1, read as the reverse complement.
ATTACATCTTATTACGGTTTATCATTAATAATGGTTATAATTTACATTTATTATCATTTATTACGGTTACGATTAAAACATGTCGAGTGTATTAACAAGCGGCATCCATAATCGTCGTCGAAAACACGGGACAACCTCTCTCTTCCTTGTTCGGTCAAAATCACAGAAGAAAATTGAAAACAAGAAAAAAGAGAGGGGGTGACCAGCAGTTTCCCGATCCACAGCTGCAGCAGTGGCACACACAGCCATCATGGATTTCCTCCCGTACAAGTCTCAGAACGTCGACGTGACCTTGAAAAATTAATCACCGTTCCAGTATTAATATAATCGATGTCTGATATCTTGATCAAAGTACGTCACAAGTTTAGATAAAAGTTACAAGTGTAATAAAATTTGTTGTAACAAGCTTATAGAAAAGCTATTATACAAACAATAACAAAACAAACCTGTATTTAACTTGCCTTCATTTATTGTTTAATTTATTACTGGCCACCTTAAAATAGGTGAATGCAACAGTATATTAATCATTGACCTAAAAGTTGTAACGTACTGTTTAGGATATGGTAAATTTTGGCAATATAAAATATATTTAAGTAAAGCGCCTTGTTAAGCCTCAATGTTTTACTGGCCGTTTTATATTACTACTATTATTAACTTTAAAAGAGGAAAAAGACTATTTATCTATTTTATGCAGAAGACGCTTCTTATAGCTATTTTCCTGTGATTTTTTTAAAATATTCTAACTGGCAAACAGGCAGACGGGCCACCTAATGGTAAGCGGTCACCGTCACCTATGGGCATTGCTAACACC
>DWQT01002514.1:0-14008 GCA_018244895.1 Myscelus amystis hages | reverse complement strand
AGGAAACCTGCACACCTTAGAGATGTTATAAGTTTGTATAATATTTTCTGAGGTGTGTGAAGTCTACCAATCCACATGTGGCCAGCGTGGTAGACTATGGCCTAATCCCTCTCACTATGAAAGGAAACCCGGTCCAGCAGTGGACCATTAAAAGGGTGAAAAAAAAATACAGTAATAATATATGGCTAAGTAAAGTCACTTTTCAAATGGAAGGAGAAAATTAATTTGGTTAGACTCTTCATATAACATACATTGAAGTTTGTTTAAAGCCTTAACCTATTTCCACCGATATAATTGGAGCACTATAGTGGAGTATGCTCCAGGCCACCCCACAACTGTGCCCGACAGTGGGACACACATAAGGTTGCAATTTAAATGCTTAAATCTAAAATCTAAAGCTTGGTCATTATTGAATCTTTATAAAGTGTTATGGTCATTGAATTTATGCTTTATATTACAGTTGCGAGACAATTAAACTCATTTTACGAGAGAAAACAAGATTACAAAAGTTACATATTTCATATTAATCGTCTTTTAAAAAAGGAACAACACGTTTTTTTAGTGCCTCTACATTGCGTCGATAGTTTAGTAGTGGCATGTGATGATAATAGTTTGAGAAACTCTGATATATACTGTAATCATGGGCACATTTTATAAATGACATGAGAATAATAATAATAATGATATCTTGTAGCATGTTCTTACAGTTGGACCCCCAACCCCCGGGTTCTCACCATTGTATAGCGGTTAGACTAATCTCGTGGTCTCATGAGACCATTCAGACCACTGTTACTCACCTCTCGTGATTTATACACTTCAATACAATGAGGTTAAGATAACATAGAACAGTGAATAGTAACAATAATTTATATAAATTGTAGCAATATGTCAATTATACATTTGACCTACTGTAACAGATAATTCTGTCACATACACTCAGATTTTAAAAATAATGTTCGTCTGTTGATCAAAATTGAACCATAAAATTAGAGGATAATATGTATAAATTTTCTTATTCAGATTTGTCTTCAATGGCTACTAAACAAAAAACATACTGCTGATAAAATGAGGAAGAAAAAAACACAGTGATCTGTCTTTTACATGCTTATTTATGTATAAGATATGTACATCTGTTTCCAAGGTAAACTTTATATTTTAAAATGGTTATTGTGGTTTTTGTCAATGCTATTATGAACATACAGCATAAAACAGAATTCCATAGTTAAGACTGTAAGAAAATATAGGTAAAAAAGCTAAATAAGAGTGACATATGTGTGATTACTATGGTGGTATTGTTCATAAACAGTGTACCAAGTACTATCAGCTGGCTCAAATGTTTGTCTATGGTGCTGTAAACATAGATTAATTGGTAACGAAATAGATTTATCATTGTGTGTATATTTTTTTTAACAACACTTTCACAAAGTGCCAGTTGCACAACATTCACATAATTTCCAATTTAAAAGCAAAGTCAAGTCAGGAAACAATCCTGCACACATTCGTGTTACAAAAACGAGTCTAACTGATATAACTGCATTTTTGAACAAAAACTTACCAAACAAAAGCAGCGAAGTGGAGCATGAACTGTAACTTATTATCATACCTACTTACAATATAACAAACAAACTAAAATCACACATTATGTTCTTTCGATCTTCCATTGGCACTTCTAAAAAATATAACACGTGAAATAGCGGGAAACCACATACAACCGCGTTACTGTTAAAAAGTAAAAGTGCAACAAATCTGACAAAGGAATAGAGGTTTTGCAACAGACAAGGGCGCAAGAAAACATTTTTTTTTCACTTCCTATGCCATCTGTGACGTACCTTCCTTATTCCTCCAAGATATCACAACGCGGCCATCACAATACTTTCTTCAATATTACAAAAATGTTATAATGAAACAAGTAACATGAAATAAACTACTAAACTACAATAATGCGATAATCTCTTGAAGTAGGTAGGTAAGTGTTCATGGCACAGCACAGCTACGATCACCTGAATTTAGCTGTCATTTGACAGCTTTATTATGCTACGGAATAAAAAAGGGCAAAAAGGCTTCTACTCTGAATCAAAGATATTCGATTTCTAATTTGGTTACATTATACTTACGTAGCAAGCACCCGTTTTACACTGTCATCTAACACATTTCACTTTGAGATCGAACAAAACATAATCAAAAACAAGTAATTTACCAATACTATATTACACTGTAATAAATAATAACAAAGAATTAGTGTTCATTATTACGAAAACGAGATTTACTAGGCCCTATTTCTATAAACCATTTCATGCACTCAATTCGTCTAATGAAAAGAAATATTTGAGAAAGAGCAAGAGCTCTACATAAATGAGCGAGAAGATACTATTGATTCCATATTATTGACGCCAGGTGACGCTCTGACTTAAATATGGATGCATTCATAATTTCTTATGTATGTAAATACTTTTCAAAAGATTATTAACCATTTAGTGGCAAATATTTTATTTTGTGCATTAAAATGTATTTTTCATAAATACTTTTAAAGTTTTTGACTCACTCATAGCAATATTTAGAAATTGTGTCATTATTAGATTTTTGGTAACACTCTTTAATATGTAATAAGCATATATGAAGAATTATGTAATTAATGAAATTACTTATAAGTAATATATAAATGAATGCAACATCATAAAATGAACGCGGTGTAACACTTTTTTATTGATACATTGAGTAGATCTGTGAAGTAGCCTTCTGTAATGACATGACAAAACATTGACATTGACACATTAAGATATCAATATTGTGGATTAGCTGCTCCACTGTATTTTTACCAAATGATAAAAATTGTTTGTGTTTATTTACATAAATATCCGTTCCTTTTCTAAAGATTCAACATAACTATTCATTCGCCGAGTTGAAATTTAATATTGAACTATGTGCTACGTAATTATTACTGGTCGAAGTTTAGCATGGCTATTATTGAGTTTGGTAGCGTTTATGTTTATTATAACCGGTGTCATGACTCCTAAATGGCTATTGGGACAGCCCGAGGTGGTGAATGAGAATAATGTCACAAGCTTCTATGTACGTAGCGTTGGGATTTATAATCGGTGAGTAACATTGAACGAAAAATCTTTGTTTTTAATTTTTAACCAAATATGGTTGTACCTTTTGCCTACGTTCGATTGTTAGGGTTGCCAACAATAATTGTAAAAACATTATTTAACATTAGAGCAGCTATATTTAACACAAACAAGTGCAACACTCCTATGCTCTCTCTCCATTATTATCGATTTTGTTTTTTTTTCATATGCCTGTAACTTTCTGTCTCACTACTGAGCGTAGGTCTAGTTCACAATTGTAAATAATATTTATCTAAATAATATTAACTTAATAATGCATACACTTTCATCTATTGATCATACATTTACATAAAGGTTTATGAATACCTTCAAAGGATAATGTTTAATTCATTAAAGGCTTTAAATGTTAATTAAGGTTTGAAGAGTCAAAATAAATGTGTGTAAACCATTTCAATTTCAGATGTCTCCGGATGGCGCATGACCACAATAACTGTGCATCATTCTCCTTTTATGGGTTAGCCACCGACTCTACCGTGTACCCTGGTCCTTGGAAAGCGGCTATGTTCTTTTTATCACTATGTAAGTTGCATTGAAGACTTTGAATTTAACATTCCCTTTGTGCAATAATCTGGTAAAACAATACATACAATATTTCTTGTGAGAGAAATAGCAACACTTAAGTTCTTACCATTGCAAACACAACTGTCACTTACTTGTCATATCTGTAGAAGAATATAAATGTTTTATCTGTATTTATAATATCTGTGCAATGCTGTGATTTTTCGCTGTGTGTTTGAGATTGTATGTGTGGGTGTGTATGGTGTGGTTTGTTTAAGATTGTCAACAATTAACTGTTCCTTCACTGATACCGTTATTAACACTATTGGTAATACTCAATGATGTATGTTTTTGTCGCTTTATGTTATTTAATTTGCATACATACGTATATACCATCATGCCAGAACCCTAGCGAGTTTGGCAGAAAGCATGTAAGTGGCAATGAAAGATTAAATAAATTAATAGACTAGATATAGATAGATAGTATAATTGGAATAATGGAATGTGTTTTGAGATATATCAATTTAAATGTATTTCCAGGTGCGGCCATACAATTCTCGACAGTGGTGGGCGGTGTGATGGCGTGCTGTGTTCAATCTGTGTTTAAAAAAAGTGTGATATCACTGGCCGGTGCTACTCAAGCTCTTGGAGGTGCGACTTTTTTTTTTCAGTGAATAATTTTAGGCAATAGGCTTTCAATTTCAAAATGAAATTTCACATTTCTCTCCACAACAATGAGTTCTGCTAGTACATGTATTGCCACCATTAAAAACTATGATATAAACACAAGGCATCATTATATACTTTGCGAGGCATTCCAGCTTAGTCCTCAGGGGTAGCGGCGCATCTGTGGTCAGCCTGAGATAGGAATGTAATCTTATCTGAGATTGATTACAAATGTCCATGGGTGGCAGTAGCCACTTACCATCAGGTGGACTGCATTCTCGTCTGCCACCTCCATATAATAAAAAAATAAATCTTCTGCTGAATAAATTGGATGATGTGTATGGAATTGTCACGATTAATATGAAAATTAAAGTTTGTATTGATGTGTAACCAGATTTATTTGTCACTATTGTCGTTCCAGGCCTGTTTGGTGTGCTTGGTTTATTGTTGTACCCGTGGGGCTGGGGCGCGCCTCGTGTGAAACGCCTCTGTGGCGAATATTCTGAACCGTACTTACCCGGAGACTGTTCCATTGGTGAGTGCATGGCTTTGAACCGATTGTAGATACTGTCAAATTTGCTTTTAACCATTTTTCTTGTTGTCTCAAGCACTGTTGAACTAACCAAGGCTGTGGTTGATGGCCTCTGGTAGTGATTATAGTAAAAAAAACATTTAGAATAGCTAAGTGGAAATTATCAATATTTAAAATTTTAACTTTGAGCTTTTTGATACATGAAAAAATTGTTCGGCCCTTTAAAACATGTGTGGAGTTTCAAGATAATGAGATGTTTTGAATTTGGGCAAAATTATGTTGAAAGGATCTGTTGTATTGATGGATCTATATCTATATCTATACTAATATATAAAGCTGAAGAGTTTGTTTGATTGTTTGAACACACTAATCTCAGGAAATATTGGTCCGATTTGAAAAATTCTTTCAATATTAGATAGCTCATTTTTCGAGAACGGCTATACCAGCTTTTGCGCGCGGCTTTGAACGTGTTGCTATTCAGAATTTCATAACGGCACTAAGTAAAAATGTAGTATATGATACCTAGTAATAGATATGGGTCATAGTAATAAAAGTATATTGATAGTGTATTGATAATTATGTGTTTTTCGATGCAGGCTGGGCGTTCTTCGTGACGGCGACCGGCGTGGCGCAGGTGTTTTTGGCCAGTGCGTTCTCGAAGACTGCGGACAAGGCGGCTAACTCGGACAAGGTTCAGTTCCAGATGGACGAAGGGAAGCAACTAATCTGCCTCGCCTGACCTATTGTCAAGTGGGTCTGTTTTTTTACATGTGCCTATTTACGTACGTCCCCATGTAGGGTTATGTATTTTTTTTAATTATGCGAATGACGCACGGCACTTCCGGGGCGGCCAGTATTTATAATTGATATATTGAAAAATAAATAAAAAATTGAAATCTCTGTCGTAAAGTCTGAAGTTTAGTAGAGTAATTGATTAATAAGGAAAGCGGCTTAAAGGCCATATTTATAATGTATTTCATAAAATTTGGCGGCAAAACTTGCAAAACGCAATTTTGAGCAGATTAAATCATTTTTGACCCACTTCAAAAAGGAGGAGGTACTCAATTCGTCTGTATTTTTTTTTTATAAATGACGTTCCACGGCTGTCTTTATTAATGTTTACAAGACCGGTGTAGTGGTAGAGAGGAGCAAAATTGATGTTCTGCAAATTGTCCCTTTAACTCTGTTCTGGTGTAGCCGTATTCAAATCTTGTTATTAGCCATCTTCGTTATTCATCTCTCACTTCATTATGTTATATAATGTGTTTCGCGTTATGTCAAGTTGACATTTGATTATTTTAATTGCATCGTTAGTGTAAAGCTGGCAACACCTTTCCTGTAATCTCTATGAATCGATCTGAATGTGTAATGTTAATATTTTCATCCAACCGTCGTCCTCCCGTTTATAAAATCACAAGGTAAGCGTGCGATATTTTTAAAAAGTTAAATAAACATTTCCCATGCAACAACTCATTTCAAACATTTTGTTAATACAAATTATAGACTGAAACGATGACTTCCATTTGAAACTGCCATTTATTAATTCGTCCATATAGCAATTTTAATCTTATAAGAGTGCCTTTCGTAGAATAAGTCATATAATTACTGTGCCGTGTCAGAAATACATATTATATATAACTATCTTGTTACCATATATGGGGCATTTTAATTTCTACCCCTTTGGGTGTGGCAGAGAGCCGAACTGGGAATTAGCATGTGATTAATATACATCAATTAATTTCAAGCCAAAAGTCATATCGATAAAATAAAATCCCATTTTCAATTTGGTTATATGTTAAGTACTGAATATAATGTTCTATGTTTATGTGTATGCAAGATACATTTTCGTTTAATCAACGTAAGCAATGAACGTCTTGTCTCAAAAAGCCTCACTTATGTTTCTCTGCATGAACACATGTTCCTGTATTTTTATATTATTATAGAAACATACTATAAACACTCTGTCATAGACAAAACATAGAATTGTGTTTCTCTTAATACTCATTATTGTATTTTTTTTTATAGATTTTAAGCGGTGTAACAGCTTTTTTAATTATTAACCCCAACATAGCAATGACGATAATCGTTTAATAATTAATAATTATGTTTAATTAACTATAACATTAAATATTAATATTGCAATAAGTATGTAATCACTGATAAAACGGTTTATTAAATTAAGACATTATCATACAAAAAATCGGTGCCATACAAATGTCAAAAGAAAGGTATTATTGGAAGATCAGTATTATTTTGAATGTATTAAAATCTTAATTTTTGACTTTAGAAATTAATTTCGAACGTTTTAATTGGTTGTGTTCAATATTGTAATACTCGTTTTGCTGACTGTAAAGATGGTTCGGGACCAATATGTTATTGTAATTGTTTTAATTGTATGACTGTCAATGTAATTATAATCTGTATATGCAACAGTCAAACTGTGACTGAATATGACTCATGCAGTGCCAGTAATGCTCGCATTTTCTAAACGAATGGGGAGAGTAGCGCTTTGCTCCTCATTTGTTTCGTTTGAGAGAGAGACAGCAGATCACGCTGCGAAATAAACTACGTGCGGCGAGGGAAAGAGAGGGTATATCGCTCGAGTACGTCTGGTTTGTTTCAGTCGTTCGATCTCGCTTGCACTAACATTCTGACGGTACGCAGTTTAAAGGTCGTCGCTCACTTATCAAGCCGCCATACGATTACTACAGCCTTTTTCTCGAATCGCGCTCGCTACATATGTATGGAATTCCATATAAGAAATATCACATCGAGGGGTTTCATTTCGGGTACCGGGTAGATAAATCAACGACTACCTTAATTTTCGCGTGTACTGCAACTAATTTAGATCATATCTCAGATACATTAATCAATAATTATGCGTGACAAATAAGTTATTGAAATCGATATATACCTATTTAATCGTTGAATAAACCAGTTATTGTCTTGTATTATTTAGCATTTTTATGCAGTATGTTATTGTCGTTGACATTCGGGTTTTTTTAGTCTGTGACTGTCAAAGCTGTCAATGTCACTGCCTAGAAACCGAGAGACTAAAATAGATTATAAATAGCATGTACTGATCTTTTACGCGTTTTGATAGATGTGTCCTATTTACTTTTTTTTATCATATAAATGAGAATTAATATGTTTTATACAAGTTTAAATGTATGTTTCAATTATTCCGTGTTTAATCGCAATAAAAGGATATTTACGAGTCGTTTATGAATACCAGTTTATTTACTATTAGCTATATAATTATATTTTTACATCCGTATATTAAAGTTATAAGATTTGTGCGTAGTTTTACAGAGTTTTATCGAAATATACACATGTATTTGACTGAGATGTGCTTTTTATTGCGACTTATTGGCCACCTTCATTGGTTACTAAGGCGTGTGAGTTGGCTAACTCGGGTTTAATCAGCTAAGTGGACTATCCTTAACGCCTTACGCAGTATCGATGTATTCAGCTGAAGGAAAAAGGGATATCTACTGTTCTATCTATAAATATTTATATATAGGAGAGTTACAGTGATATCTTGACTCATCACGATATCTCTGCAACCAGAACACCTAGACACTTGACATTTGGTGGGAATATTCCTTTCAGCGAGCAGAGGTAAGTTAAGAACGAATTTTATGAAATTCCACTTGTAAGGGCATTGCGGGGGTGGTAATTATAATTTATATAGCAAAGCAACGTTTGCCGGGTCAGCTAGTTAAGAATAAAGGTATGTGGGGCAAAGCAGAAGCACACAAAATAGTAAACAGATTTAAAAAAATCGAATCGGAACGGTGTGGTGCAAAAGTACTAAGTAGGTAATGTTTAGTATCAGAAGCTCGGATGAATAATGATTCAAGTAGTTCCGTAACCATGACACAAAATAATGGCAATAACATATTTCATAGACAACTAGACTGCAATGATAATAGAGGTAGTTTGAGTCGACTTTCGTTGTAGGGTGACCATGCGTTGAAACCGCGAAATCGCAGGAATGCCCAAACTGGATTTTATAGGTTTTAACAGTGATCAAAGATTTTTTTATTATCATAATATCATCACGGCACAGTCCTAAGCAGTAGGCAGAAACTAGCAACTGCCAAATATCTTTATCCTTACAAATTTGAGTGCTTCTTTTATATTCGTCGCTCTCCTATCTTTATACGTGCCTGTTTAGGAGTCATTTGACTCAATCAGCCAGTACGGTACAACCGTGCTAGGATTCCAAACTGATATCCTCAAAACGTGACCAAAATGGTCACCATACTATTTGTACGACGGCAATATTTCCAGACTCAAGGACTGACACAGGCGTGTACTTTGTCTAGCTAACGGGATTTGTAGGTAGGTACTCGTATAAAGTAATATTGTCTATGTATAAACGATTGGTGGTTGTCTATGGAAATAGGTAGTTACTGATCATAATAGACTTCCGCTGTCTGGTGGTAATTTAGCTTCCCGTATTTTAAGTCCTTCAAGTATGTCCTTCGTTATCAACTATTTGTAACTTATCTATATTATGATCTATAATACTAAAAAAGTCGGAAGATATGAATTGTTGTTTAGTATAAATAAGGCTTATTAACCCATCTGTTATTGTATTAAAAAACAATATGAAGACACTGAAAAAATCAAAACTATCATCAAAAGAAGGGACTTAATATCGTTAAATGAAAGCCATAGTAGTTACTGGAAGGTAATAATATATATCTTAATGCTAATGGGCTAATGAGAATTAAATAAGTACCTAATTCTTTTTACTTTCTTTGTCGGTATTATGGCATTTATTCGAAAATTACCTAAGAGCTTCGTTGACAGATAAGTACCAATTGACGGTCTATTAAGGTTTCAATAATGAATTTTCAAATTGTTCAAGTCCGATATTATGGAAAATGTAACTCATGTCATAATAAGTAAGCAAGAAATTGAAAATTGAATAAAACAGCTCCATTGGCCTGTAATAACGGTGAAATTATCGGTTTGTCGCGTAATAGACGGAAATTGAGGTTTAAATAATTAAAAAGTGTATTGATTATGGCTAGGACGCCATTGTTATTTTATGACAGAAGGGTGGACTTAGTTACATTATATATATTAAACATTTTCAATACCTAAATCAGTTTTCAGGAGAAAGGGAGTAATAAGTAAGAGGGCATTATATGATTTTATATTATTTTAAATAGACCTTTTATATAATTCAAACCGAAAACGGGATCATTGTATGTACCTTAAAACAGAGAGTACTTACCTAAACAATATATTTGAACAATGACGAAAAACGTTTATGTAAATAACTGAATATTTTATTTTGTGTTATAAAATTGTTTATGTTTCTTACCTATAAACAAAATAATTGGTAAAGCTAAAATATTATACATGTCAATAGAATTATTATTAAAAAGTACTCTCGTTAAGCATAGCTACTTACATGAAATAGCTTCCTACCTGTTATAAAGTGACGAAAAAAAAATTTACCAACGCCCATTAAAACTACAAAACACTGAACACTTAAAACTTGATTTATAATCTAGAAAAACGTCTCGGCTCGCGCTTAACGAGTCCGATTCGTGAATCAAAGGGAAAAATAGAGAACATGTGATTGATGCTTCACTCCGCTATCGAACCACCCCGCGGTAACGTCGTATATAATCACCAGTTTGCATCCACTTGATTGATTTACCTTAAAACAACTGCCAGCTATATCCGAACGCTACGAAAACATACAAGCGATTGTAAGCCCCAATGTTATGTGCGTACAACGGAAAGTGTTTGACAGGTAAGTTTTCCCGCGCGTAAAATTAAAATGGCGGCTCTTCAGATGGAATTCCAAAACTCCTCGGGGTTTACCGGATTGATTGATAGAAGTGATTTTTGATTTCGTTGAACAGATGAATTCTTTGGATTGTGCGATAAATCTCTCTTTATATTGTGTAATTAAAGCATACAGACATGTTTGTGCAGGTACCTGTAAGAGTTGATGGTATTCCTACAGATTTGAAGTAAGATAACTATGGTCGAACGACACTTCAATACCTTTATTGTTCACGAAAACTAGAAGTAGGTATGTAATCGTAAACGCCTTACCTCCTGAAATAAGCAGTAGTATATAAGAAGTACCTGTTCTCTTAGTCATCTAAAGACAGGTTACAACACTTTTGACACACGTGTTGACTAATAATTCTTGTCTTTACCACATACCCACGATATTATGTAGATCCAGTATGATTCAGCTATATTCAGTTCACGTACAGTAGAAGGGCAATAAGTTACAATCAACATTGCGTTGTATATTGGCAAGCTAGGTAAATACTATATATAATGTATAAAATAAACCAGACTGCTAAGACCAAACGAACCTACATTTCAAATATGGCATCCTTCGAGTCGTGACCCGCCGCGGGCCGGAGCCCGCGATTGGTCCAAACAAAATATATTATTGTAATGTAACAATACCTGTAATGTAGCTTTTGTAATGTGGTGTTATCAAACCGTAAATTGTGTGTGTGTGTATCAACTGATATGTATGTCAATATATTGCGTGTTAAATGGAAACAATTTTGCATTAACTATATTTAAACCGCATTTGTATTGTGTCATATTTATTTAATAGACACAGAATATAAATGCCAATTTTATATCCAGGATTTTCTAGATGTTATGTTAGGTTTTAGACCGGTGTATTAACATAAGGGTTGTTTTATAGTTTTCCAGACAACAAAGCTTGTATAAATCAATATGCACTTAAATCGATAGGTATTTCATAATAACACACACACAACAAATTTGACTTCTGCCGGGGTTCGAACCGCCTACCAACGCCTCAGAAGTCCATTGACAACTAGAACGACGCTCAACGCTCAAACAATACTGGTGCAAGATCTCAAATATTGATCTTAATCGTGATAACACACGCACAAGATGGATAATAATTGCACTGTATTAATATTTATAAGCGTATTAAATTCACCTGCATATATTTTCGGAATGTTTCGACGAAGACAAATTGTAGTACATCAATAAATTTGCATTGTTATTATATTTTGCTGTTCATGACTGTATCAGAGGGTACTTTTTATAATATAATAGGTACCTACCGTTAATGTTGTAATAACAATCAATATAAAAATAATCATAGACAAATTGGAAAAAACAATGAATGAAAGTCGGAAATGCTGACAGGAACAATGGTATCTCAGTTCAATTCGAAATTTAAATCTCTTGATCACGAAAACATTTGAAATTTGAAACTCGAAAATTAAAAAATTGAAATGTCATTAAAGAATGCGTTTAAAAGGTGTGCATAATGTCACAAGCTCAAAATTGTTTTAATTACTCTAGGTACTGACCTAGATAGATTAGGTAGGATTAGGTACTGACTAGATAGAATAGATATACTGATATCTATATAGTTTCTAGCTATCTTTTATGACAGTATTTTGACAAAATAAGCCTTTTTTCATTACAATATATTATTTTATTCTAACCATTCGATGTCGTCCAGGAGAAAAAGTCACGCGAAATTGCCAGCACAAAAATTTCTCCAATTTATTTGTAACTAAACAAAACTTTCTCGAATGTATCTGAGAACAGTAGATTGTAATTATAAACAACAAAACAATTAATTATCAAAACACACCACTGGATCACAAACGTTAATTATAAAGAAGTTATAATTAAAAATGAATTTTATGTGGCTTTTTTGCTCATTGTGTAGACAATGGTTGTTTTCGGGTGCCCACTGCAGGCATATTCTACGAAAGAGAACTATTAATAAGGCATTATGAAAACAATAGATCGATTTTCGGCAGTACGTACTTTGGCGTTGGCGTTATCGTTTTGACCTTGGTGTAAAATACTACAGCTTTCCAAGCAATCTTCAATATTTTATGCCTTTAATTTTTTTTCCACCTTTTTGTGGTCCACTGCTGGACCGGGTCTCCTCTCATAGCGGGAAGGATTTAGGCCATAGTCCACCACGCTGGCCCAGCGCGGATTGATAGTCTTAATTTTCTCATTCCTTCATTTATTCCTATAAATCTTCTATTCTCATTGATACTTGTCTATCTTCTGAAATAATGTCTAAAGGTACATTAGTTTTAATGTCTATTAACGCTTTAAAATACTGCTGTTGTAATTGTGTTGTAGGTACCTAGTCCATGAGGGTCGTGATTACAATAGAAAAAGAAAATAATGTAACTCCGTTAGTAGAATTGCTCCTTCATATTGTACAGATATTTCAGCCTCAAGGCATGAAATCATTAGAAATGGAAGCCATAGAAGTATGCCTCTGGTTAATAATAAATATTACTGCGGTACTTTGTACCCATTAATATTAATCCATGAATTACCGCTGGCGCGAGCAATCGTGGGTTATGCTTTGGATAAAGCACTGGCAGGTTTAAAAAAAAATCTTCATTAGTATTAGAAATATACAGAATATTTCTTTACCAAATAACTGAGCACTTGTACAATGATAATTGTATATGTATTGTAATATTAAAACAATATATGTTAGTGGAAAAAATTTCTTTAAAACCTTTTATGGAATTCTCCAGAGATCTAATGCTTCAGATGTGTGCATGTACAAATTGAACTTTAACTCAAAAATCCGGCTCGAAGGATCAGAAGTAGTAGCAGGAGAGAGAGTAATTCCAAGAAATTGTAAACTCTTAATATTTATTGAAGCACTAACTTTAGGATGTAGGATCTACTTATGTAGTAATCTTAATTAAATTAATATAAAACTACACTACACTTACCCATATTCTTTTGCAAATAATTATTCAGAGTTAATAATCAAAATATTTGGCCGTGTAAAATTTTTCACAATTCTCAAATATTCATTCGGTAAGTATTCTGTCCTTTAGAACAGGGTGTCTACAAGTTTGGTAAAATTTAACTGGATTGTACCGTAAGTACTGTATAATATTATGATGTATAATATTTTTGTAGGATCTGGCGTTCTTCTTATGCATCCAGTTGCAGTAAAGCAACGCGCGCCATGAACGGCTCTTGCAACATGATATTAACCTTAAAACAAACGATCATTACAATTTCCATTTTTTGACATTGACATAACATTACTATGGACTATATTTATTCAAATTCCAACTGTTTTATTTAATACAAGGTATATAAATACCTTCAATGACGTTAAAGTTTTACTTATCGTACTTTGGCA
>DWQT01002513.1:0-14009 GCA_018244895.1 Myscelus amystis hages | reverse complement strand
ATAAATGTATTTACTTATCAATATTGGAACAGCAAAGTTATATATATAAAAAAACATTATATTTTCGTTGGCACGCTCTGCAGACGCCCGAAGCGTGATTTGATTAAAAATCGTGTAAAAGATATCTGGCACGTAGGTGTAGCTCTTGCGAAAATTGAAATTGAAATTCAAGAATACGAGGGATTTATGAGAGATTGTTACGAGTAAAGACATTTTTCGACAATTTACATGCTTCGTTGAAAACTTTATACACGTATGTTATGAGGCATGAGAATCTGTGACGAAAAGAGTTTTATGGTTACTAGATAGATCACTCGGGCATGGGTAGACTGCTACATCTTCTGTATTTATGAGAGGAGGCGGACAGACAATGGTACACAGAGATATTTATGAAGTGTTTCGGAAAGGCCGCTCTCAATTAGCTGCTCCTGATGGATTAGCGATCTCGACAAATTTGTTGTGTAATTGATTGCTGTTTAAATAGCACAAGAGTGATTAGTCGGCCCGCTTTAGGTCACTGCTGAGGATCGCCCCACACCAGTAGACTATACAGACCGAATGTATCTCTCAGTCATACCTACTGTGAGGAAATTCAGAGGTTCTATTTTGTAATTTTTGAGCAGTTCTTCTCATGTTCCTATAATTGACACGTCAACCTATTTTCAGCATTTCCTGTAATATACTTCGGATATAAATTCAAAGATCATAGCCCGCCATTGTACCACCTACAAGAAATGGGAATTTTCATATGCATTTGACGCGTATTAATTGATTGTCAAACTGGCGAAACTTTTTGATTAACTCACAATCAGTAACTTTATAAATGTAAACATTTGTTTGGTTAGATATTTGTCTTTCAATCGCATAACAATACGGGCTAGAATTTGCTTGAAATTTCGTATTGACATAAGCCGAGAGTTGAGTCACGCCACCAAATACTTATTATCCCGAATCACGCAAAAGATGTCACAGCTTGTATTCACGTCTTTTTTTTATAGTATGGAAGTAGAAGACGAGCATGCAGTCCACTTGATGGTAAGTGGCTACTGCCGCCCATGGACATTTGTAATCGACCCCAGATAACATTAGATTCCTATCTTAGGTCGACCACAGATGCTTAATAACCACGTGGTGATGCTTTATAAATAACAATGAGACGTCACATCATTTGTCTGATTCTGACTCACCTTCCCGGTCGTTTCTATTCATTCACCTGTCATCCCATCTTTTAATATTTGCGTTACATTCGCGAGAGGACAGAAGGGCGGCGACGGCCATATGTAATTTGCCATATTCACGTCACCGCCGCTTCGTTATGTCGTAATTGACTTGTCGTATTTCTACTTGAAAGGATTCTAACGCCTCGTGCGTTTGATGGGGCGTCAATTGGTTTATTCGTTTCACTTATTGTACAAATGACTACATCGTTCAGTAGCGCGAGGTCGCGTGGAGCGCTCTGCGTTCAATCGGCATTGCATCCCGTTTATCATTTTGAAATTATGATTTTGATACCTTAACCTTTTAAAATACCTCCATATATATTATGTTAATGTTAAATAACTTCTTTTTAATTAAAAAAACTTCTGTATTCGATGTGGGTTTGTGATCTTATACTTCTTTAAATAACCGTTCTTCGCAAATCATTATCTGTCTATCTACTATCTCAAATGTGCAATTATAATATTGAGGCAGCCAGGGCCGTGTTGTATGTCTTGTGTGGCCCTCCATCATTGTTTCATTGATCGTGCTTCGTAAATTGGTAACGTTGCGCGTAATTTGAAAATACAGCGTTTCATAAATGTGTCGAGGGTGATGTATCGGCCCCAGCAATAACGACTACCATTAATATAACGTCAGCAACAGCGATGGTACACTTTCCGCATTTGCCGCGCTGACGTCCGGGCAACGTACCTACTAATCCGGTTTAGTGATATTGACACACTTTGTTATGGGGCACGGAGATCGACAGTTTTAAATTGTACACAGAAAGGTTTACAATGTAATGTAATGTACCTCTTCTTCAAACTTCACAGAGAAACCGGCATACTTCTAAACTGAATTAGAAGTGATACGCACAGTAATAAATAAATTATTTCTGTTAATCGTTCTTTCTCTAATTGCCATAAATCCTTCAGTCCATTACTTATTAAGATCGGAATGAAATTAAATTAAATGCAGATATTTTCAACATAAATTTAGAATATTAGAATCTGCAATTAAAACTTTTATCAGTTCGTATTGCATGAAAGTCAACTACCGCTCTTCAAATACATAAAGAAATCTCAGCGGCAATTTGAAGGCGTGAGTAATCAAACTGAAGGCGAGAAGGCCCCCGTAGACGCCGGCCAATTTCATTTCATCTCGCTTTATTTGAGTGAATCAAGCCAATCACCTTTGAAACCCTGTTAGAATGATATCTACAGTACGAGCTGGCATTGAATCATGTTAAATTGTTGGAGGGATAAGGTGTTTTAGATTCCAGAAACACCTTTGTTGATTTAATTAACTGTTTCCAATTACTATTCATCACCAACTCTGGTAATCCCAGAAACATGAAACTCTTAAAGTAACATGTACGCACAGGTAGCGCTGTGAATGTAGACGGTGGCATATGTACGAGATCTGATGTCGTAGATCTCGTCGTAGATGATGATCTCGTAGATCTGATGATCACAATGTTTCCTTAATATTGTAGTTATCGACTTTTGAAACCCAAACTGAATAGACAACAACATTGCCTTGCATTGGCCGCGATTGTTACTAATGCTAGCCTGTACCAAACAAAAAGCCGAGTCATGGTTCATAATATCAGAACTGTAGAATTTTTAGATTCATTTAGTAGAAGTTTTGTATACTCTACATTATCAATTTCTAGATAGTTCATTCAGAATAGATGCGATGTTGTTCCCATAACTTGTCTTTTACGTATGTGTATGTATTTATATTCACTAACACGATTTTTTCATATGAACATTTGACGTGACATCTAAGACCACTGCAGTTCAGAAGTGTAAACTTACGAGCATCTAACACAGTCCTTATCCTAATAAAGTGTGTTCTTGAATGCAAAATTCTCCTTTGATGTATTGATATTCCATTTCCTGTGAATCGGAAACACTGAAGAAATCTGGCGTATATCATGTTGACTGGAGGGCGTTTATCATCCCCCCTTCCTCCCACCTCCACAAACATCAAGGTGTGTCAGTGTGTTTATCCGATTTTATTATGAAGCGTTCAAAGATAGCACAAGTTTATTACAGTTAGGTGTCAGTTTTCAACAGAATAAATAAAGGGAGTATTGTTTTTTGTCCGTAGGCTACGAGTGATACACTCGTGTATTCATTGTAATGCAAGCGTAATTAATTTTATCTCAAAGAAGCATTTAATTTCATTAAATTGGACCTGCTCTCCAGATATTTGAATCCCGAGCAGCTGAGCGAGTGGGCGCAATCCTAAGTCACTAGACTACCATTTGCCCGGCGGATTGTACAAAATTATGTGTTACTGTTTAACCTCCCTAAAGACCTTAAGTCGCCCGAAGGCTCCATAGCTCTTCTATTAATATAACGGCCGGAACCGACTGCTAATAGCCTTTGGAGAATGAAAATGCTATTAATATGAATGCCAGCGGGCATCTGTGCAACGTTCATATTTAATTTGATGAGTTTGCGGCACGTCAACATGACGGGGTACGGGCGGTTCTAATGACAATGTAATTTCTATATTTATGTCGGGCATGTACTACTTTTACTGTTTTCATGGAATTATGCAGCGTTGACTACAACGGTATAATTCTCCAAATTCCTTTAAGACATCTGCTGTTTGCTATTTGACTCTGGCCTGTCCTATAATATTTTCATGAAACCGGTTGCAACATTGGAACAAACACATACTCGTACATATGAGATGATATAATTGTTACTTACTTACATGCGGTTATTAAATTTGAATGCATGAAGATTTATCATAAGTTGATTCAAATCCAAGAGCCTACGTCCTTGTTTTATATCGCATCTCATTCTCAATCTGCGACGGCGACAACGCCGCGACCAGTTCCTCTACCTTCGCAGATATTTAGCGAAATCCATGTTTTAACAACAACAAAGCAATTACGGTTTCAAGTCTATAGGACGACACGTCAGAGTTGTCAACGCCTTCACGTAGATGCCTAAACATTGTACAATGTAGACGTCCAGTCTCTTGGGAGCGCGGCAGGGATTGCTATTTCGGCGTTCATTAAGAGTATGAGCGTGATAGTGAAATAAAAATTATAATTTTCAGAAACGGGTCTCTATGGACCGAGAAACTGGGTCCAAAAAA
Source organism: Myscelus amystis hages (assembly GCA_018244895.1). NCBI lineage: Eukaryota > Metazoa > Arthropoda > Insecta > Lepidoptera > Hesperiidae > Myscelus > Myscelus amystis. Next base: position 9,689 of record DWQT01002513.1, on the reverse strand, counting down.
TTTATGGAACAGTTGAAAAATGTGGAATGTGGTGGACACATGTATCTGATTTATTTACAGAAATACAAATTGTTACAGAATTACAAGATGTTTAAACAACTTTCAACAACTGTTAACAAGTATTATTCTATTATATTATCAATATACATACGTATACCACATGCAATAATGAAATACCTTACGTACAATTACTCTCCCTAAAGGTCTAAAAGGCGGTCATAAAACAAAATTGCCTAAGAATAGCCAATTCAATTTAAATATTATCAAGCGCCTACAGGATCAAATTTGCAACTTTTTCTGAAGAATACGGGTATTCGTGGGAACCTTTAGAGGTAATTTTGAACGTCATTTTAATTTATTACAACTTAAAACTGTTCTATTGAGCAAGAAATGTAGATTGAAATTTGGAAAATATTTTACAATCACCAGGGCTTTTGGAATTATACAGACCTGGTTTAATAATTAACATGAGTGCTTGCTGCTAGGATATTATCTTTCGGATCCTCATTTGTCGCGAAGTAAAACTGTTCAGGAAACAGATCGTACTTTTAAAGGAATCGTAGCACTTTTGATGAGACAAATTTCTTAGAAGCAGCATATGAAACCGTTTCGTGATGACCTACCAAATATCACGCGACTACGCCCTTATAACTGGTTTTAAGTAAATAACAATAAGCAAATGGATTTCCTGCACATTAACAGCAGACTTGTGAAGAGATATTATGTGTACACAAAAATTCACATGTTGTAATGTAATCCCAAATGTTTTTCATGTTCGTTTCCCGTCGAGCGACGCATCAGTGTGCAGGTTTGTGCGAATTCTTTTATGCTACTTGTGCGAAGTCTTCCGCGAATGCCAAGATTAATTCAGAGCGCGAAAGGGTAACTCAGACATATATCACACCTTGGTGAAAACGTTTTAGAAGTGCGGAGTGATTGTGTCACGGGTGATGTGTATTATCAAACGTTCCCATGCTTCGCTTGGAATCGCACCCTTGACTGGCAGACATGATATTTATGCTACAGTTGCTGTGGTTGAGTAGCAAATATAGTATGATGAAAAGCTACACATTTTACATTGTAATAGAACTATTTACAAGGTGAATTTGTGTTATTTAATGCTTTCATTAAATTGACACCAGAAAATGATAGTCATAATAACGTGACGACCGGGGTGTGAAGTACAATAATTAACTGTTGAACAATAGGTTTGTTATAACATATGATATGTGTTTTACAGTTCTTGGAATATTTCTGCTCTCTTCTAGTGCGTAAAGTTGTTTTATAAAGTTGATCCGTCGCGGTCTAAGTGGGAGCAGGAATTATTGATGATATGGCCGCCCACGCCACGAAACACAATAGCATAAAGTCCATTTGAAGCCAGCTCCGGGTACCGTGGGAGGCCCCTTTGGAGTTATATCCCATTTTCGGTTGCTTCTCCACGATCTTATCTATTTTTAATCAAATATTATCTTTTATTAACAAATGAATAAGTTCATTGAAGTTTAAAGCAGGAAATTGTGGGTGAAAAGATAAACCAAAGAGACCAAATCTGAGGTATTTCAAACAGTTTTGCAAGATGCGACATGAATAAACCATTTTAGAGTCGTTTCAAAGAGAATAACCAACGCAATAAAATCTACGCAGCGGGAATTCTCAATCGAGTTTTTTGTTCAGCTGGTAGGTACTTAATTGTTTATTGTTGACTACATAATTACCTGCCGATTATTTTCACTGTAGATAATTTCAATTATTTTTTTATTGTGTAATACACAGGTTTGCGTGTGTCAACGAGCTCAGCTGATGATGAATGTCTAGTTAATTACTATATTAAATGGTAAGCTAAAGTAGTGAAGTCACTACTTTAGCTGTGCACGCGCTTATTTGGGAAAGGGTCACAATTTAACATTACGTTCTGTTGTGTTATTAATTTAAAAAAAGGGACATTAAATAAACAGAATAGATTTCAACACTAACACATTTATTGGCTTCAACATGACTCAGAATTATAAAATTTTATAAATATGTAACAGAATTAGTGATAATGAGAATTAAGCAGCAATTAATGAAGAGAACCGTCTCCTGTTGTGTCCTAGATTACATCGGTACAATACACGCAGTATGTCGCACGGCGGCCACGTGCGATCAGAGTAATTGCATTAATGCAATTACGTCATAATTACAATTTAATTGCGCCGACCTGGTGTCCTTATCTATCCGGTTATGTACGATGCGATGATTATCTTATGACATTGATAACAGTGTAGGATATGCGCTTCCTAATAAATATCACAAATTGATTTAGCAATGACGAATATACTCGTAAATAATATTTTGGTATCATCCCAAAAATTTAGTATCTATGTGCCTATGTTATGGTAATGGGTCAGTTGATAACCGTAAATATTATGTATGTACATTGTAGGTAACTTATAGAAGCAAACACGGAATAAAGAATTTTTCTCCTGACATATACGTTCATCCTCGGCGGGAATCAAACCCACCACCTCCGGTTTTGCATTCAGAGTATCTAACCAGTACACCAATATACCGAGTAAAGTAATTCAATATACACGAAAAAAAAAATCTTCCCAATAATCTTTGACCCTGTACCTATTCACTAGAGCCTAAACAGTTCAAGGGATTCGAAAATTTATGAAGGGCTGTTTTTCCCAAAGAGGATTTCTTTAGCCTCACGGTTCTGAGATGCGTCTGATTTAATGCTATTTGAAAGATTTCCAGCGAAGCTTTCTGATAGCGAAACATCGAAAAGCTGTTAGCTTTTGCTAGACATTGAAACTAGACAAAGATTCAATAACAGCCGTCCTATTTTCTAAGAACATTACACGTGAAGTCCTGACGGCATTTATTTTATGAATCATAAATAAAATCACAATTTAAAAAATCTTTCTAAATCATAAGTTAGAAAGATGTTTAACTAGTATGCAGACGATCTGCGACAAGTTTGATATAGGGGACTTCTAAATATATTTTTGTATTATTGTTAATAATCATGATGTACTAAATCTGTTTCGTTGGTAACGTTTGAACTGCCTTGATACTGCTCTTTTGTGAACTAAAATTAAAATTGCAATTTATACGTCCTTTTTGCGATATAGCAATTCGATAGGCTGTGACACATAACTTATACTGGGAACGGCATACCTGTGACTACTTAGGGCGCAAAGATTTCATCGCTAAAGGAACAAATACACGCAAAAATGTATGTTACTGTCATCAAGTGATGTTCTAGTTCAAGATTGTCTTAGTTTACGGAGAAAATGCTGTGACGAAATATAACCGATCCGATTTGAGAAAAGAAGTTATAAAACTCCAGCAGGTCCCGGCGCGCGTCCCGAGTTTCACGCGTTGAGATAAACGACATGCGCTCTATTTCGCCACAAAAGCGATGGAAACCACAAAGGGATATAACATTTTATGTATACTCATATTTTTCCACTCACTCAATGTACACCTTCTTTGGGAAACACTTCAAAACGACGATCGTCGCATTTCGTGTGTGCTTTTCCAATGTACGGTGTCGGGTGAATGGGGTTATCATATGAATAACAGGCGCATGGATTGGGTGATTCTCATCTGGTAATCATAAGAGCGCTGTCCCATCAGCGGCGGTGTGTGCGTACACGTTCTTATAGGCTCAGCTTAATTTGGTACTAGATAAGCATGTGGAAAGTTGACCTATGATGCAATTACTGTTATATTTATTGTTAATGACTTTATTCCTCAACAACCAGACAAGCGATCGCTCCCATTATTGCTGGTAATGATAAAGATCGTCTTTTAAACTCATAAAACACCATATCACTAGAAGTGGCAAAAAATTCTATAAGATAGCCTGTCCCGAGATTTGGAGTGGTTCAATATATTATACATAGTTCACTTAGTAATTAAAAAAACGGATAGTTAGTGTAAACGTTATTTAACAGTTAATATCAATTCCACTCGCTACTTGCAAAAAGTTACCAAAAGTTTAGGAATTAATCAGGAATGAACTACATCGCAACCAATGGTTTCCCGTCTTATCGTAGAAAAAGTTCTCGAACATTCCAATCAACACGAAAGTGATTAGTAACAACGTGAAAATAGAGACGAAAATCGAATGTAAAATATACGAGGAAATTGAGAACATATTTATTCTATTAAAATGTTTTTCCCCGTGACCTGTTCAGAGGCACGTGTACTGGATGCAGTTCGCTACTTCATATTTTGTTACGTTTGCTACGAAACGGGAATGTAAATTTCGTTTAATGCGCTTTTTTTCACGTTTTCTTTTCATTGAAGGCGATGCGAAATTATTTATTGCGCCCCAAGAACTTCATTTGCGAGTGAAATAAATTACATTTCGAAGCTCTCTAATAACACTGACGTTTATTTTGTTTTTAGATTCCGACGTTGGACTAATTAACTTCCGTCCAAAAAGACTTCTGTGTTGACTTCAAGCGATCGAAATACTGATGCGAGACGAGAATCAAAATGGATCCTATGAGTATATTTGAATGATGAGTCGGATGAGTCGGCGCAGACTGGCCTGCGCTCGTGCGTAGTACCACGCATCGTGGGATGCCACCTTTACCTATATTTCTAAGCGGTGAAACTTTCCCCTCTCTGTTTTGAAAGGCACCTAGCTAGACAAACGCCTACGTATGCTTCTCTCTGTTCGGAAACACGAAAGTTTATAATGAAATGTCACAGGCAGTAAGATTCTCCACCTATTAAACTGCTCCGATCACTTATTTAGTAAACCGCTTGTATGTCCGATAATTAAGAGCACACGCGTTGTTTTGATAAAAGAGCTTGAACTAAAAACGGTAGTACGATTATTTTTAATATATATCATTTATAAGGGCGTTAATAATAATATTTCTCCCGTATAATACATACTACAAGCATTGACAGCCCAGTGGTTTAAATCAGTCTCCCACTCCGGTGGTTAAGGTTCTAATCCTAGCGCGTACATCTGACTTAAAAATATGCCACTGATGGAAATACGTATGGTACTTATGTGAGTTTAATATCACTTTAATAAGTGCTCTGAAAGTTCTGAAGAAATATTATTTATACGATATATGTATTTCTCTTAATTGCACGCTACGGCCGTCACGGGAACACGCAGCCCGAGATTACGCACCGCTCACGTGACGTCACGTAGGAGATAATGAGCTCTGACACGTCGTGTCACGTACTCCATAATTGTCACTTACGGTTTCTTGAACGTTTGCGAACGGGAATTAAGGCACTTACCGATACTAAACGTCCCTTTATTATGTTATTATCACTTTTATCGCGTATTTCTGTTTAGTTGTGGCGCATTGTGTGTTAAGACTCGGTTGATTGGACTATAATTTCATTTTAGCTATTTTCTCTAGGGGAAATAGAAACAAACAAAGACTAAATGTTTATTTCCACAAATAGGGGTACCGCTGAAGAACTTTTATAAACTTGCTTATAGTACAATATCCCAGGATCGGCAGATGTTACCCATTTTCTGGGTTTGCTTGGTTCCGCATTAAAAGAATAGAAACAAATGTAAGCAAACTAGAAATATTCGTGAAGATTTATATACAAAGGTATATGAAGATTTCATATCAGAATCCCTTATAAAGTACGAACGTGTCGGCATGCTTCGTTCTATTTATAGCCGCTAGGGGATGTTTTAATTTAGTTACCCGCCGCCACCAAACAAAACAGGCGCGCTAACTTTGTTATATTAGATTGTATCTAAAACTTCCATCTCGTTTCTATCCCCGCTACGTAAACTTCGCCCCTCAATGAAATAAATAAACTTTTAAGCTCTTAATAATATTGCAAAATTGGCTCCGTATGTTTTCATACTTCCAGCTGTGGTCTAGTGATTAGTTTTTAGTTTTTAATTACACTTGTATACTTAGGAACATTTTAAAATACAATATCGTCTGTTTGCCTTAAGGGTAGACAAGACCTAAGGCGTATCACAGACTAGAGATCTGAGAAAATTGTGGTGTCTCATGCTGTCTCGGCACCAGCTGCCACACTACGAGGCCACACACACGTACTCCAAGTACGACTTGAGACATCTCACACGGCAAAGAATGTTTCAAATCTCGTCACTATGTTTTCCTTGAACTTGACAGTGATGCTAAAAGTATTCATAATTTCGTAAACTAAAAGTTACTTGTTTCGTAGCTAGACCTTCACTCTTTAGGCTAAAATTAATCATTAGGCTACCTTTAGTTACAAAGTCGTTGCTCGCTCTCTGCTACTAAACTTTATAACCGGCACACGAAACCTGGATGGAAGCCTGGACGGGGCCTTCAGTGTAAGTAGGATCTCAGGTTTACCCATTTCGGTTCCCGCACAAACGATTCGTATCTAATTCTCGAAACTTCATAAATTACTTTGCGTTATTTTAGGACCTTCGCAAACCAAACGGTCGAGCTTCTGTAAAACGTTGAGAGGCATTTGGAATATTTCCATTATTGTAACTCAATCTGCCAACAAGTAATGAAATCGCCCCTAAATTCACAGCCACCCGAACCAATTTACCGATGTCTATCGACCACTAAAATAACGAAAATTAAGTACTATTATGTTACTGGCTTAGACTTTGAAATGTCCCGTTTCATATTTTATATCAACGCTTTTTGTGAGGACAAGATAATGGAACACTAAGGCGAATTTAATAAGCAGATTACTCGACAGAATATTGGTTAAATGTAATTTTACTTTATTCATAAAAATAGCGATGTACGAGCATTAATGCTGCATTCCTGAGTCGTCTTGGTAACCTACTTTGTTCATTTTCAGTTTGATGTCAGTCGATTTCAGTCTTGTTCGGAATGGTCTTATTACTACTAATTTATACACTTGTACATAAAACTCGACTATCCATGAATTTCTGCCAATGTTTATTATTAGCAGCCACTTATTTATTAATGTGCTAGACTATTATACCTCACTTCACATTTATCGTGTAAATACAGAAATATACTTGTTAGCTTTACACGGAATATTGTCAGGACAATTTCCGAATCACTAACCCGTATTTTTAAAAATAATTTAAAGTATCTCCAGAAAAATGAAAAGACTTTTAATAAAAACCAATTGAAGATTTTCATACATTTATTTTCAAAAAGAGACATGCATACATTCACAGTGAATAATAAAAAAGCTTTTTTTATATTTTATTTTATTATATTAAGTCATATGTATTATTGTAATGATTTTATAATAAAATTAATATAATTAAATAAGAATAAACATACGATGAGTATTTATCTTTAGCTAAAAGTGGACTTTAAAAATACTTTTTACGTTCGTATTTTTTTTATTTTACACATACTCGTAGCTACATATTTTTAAATATCAGAAAAATGTTACTCTACATGTGTTTAGGTATTTTTTCGTATATATGAAAACCATATTACGTAATGACTTTCCATGTTTTACACACTGATAACGTTACACTGTGTTATATACAAATCGTTAAACCATTATTCGTGGCGAAATAATAAATAATTCACTGCGGTTTCCGATCCGTTGTGTGAACTTTAATTTTCGGTTCCGTTCCTTGAAACATGATTATACAAATAGAATGCCATATAATGTAAAGAAATAGGCGTGATCGTCATTGTGTGGGAGTTCTTTGAAACGTTATTAAGATCAGTGTAAAGATAGCAAAAAATAAAACAGTATCTTTAACAAGGTTAAAATAAAAAGGACCAAGCGGCTGCGCCTTTTTATAATCGCCTTAGTTTTTGCAAATAAATAATTTGCTCGGAACTTTTTGCGTCCTTTGGCTCTTTGGACGTTCAAAAGGATTTCGGCCGAGCGCCGTGAAGCTGAACTTTTATTGACGTAGCGCGGATGCCCCCCCTCCCCCCCCCCGGCCGGGCCCCACGTTCATTCGTTATTCGTTGCTCACGCAGTCGCCGGCGGGTGCGCCGGCCACGTCGCGGGATACCATTTTTGACCCTCCGTTACACGTGATAAAAATATATTGAAAGCAATTTATACTTACATATTATAGTACCTACATCTAATTTGTTTATCAGATTTTTGTAATACATATTTGTCCCTATATAATACTGATTAAACTCTACTTTATATATAAGTAACGAAAATATCAATTTGCGGAATCCGCTTTAAGTTTCTTAGAATAAAGCGCAATTCGAATGTAATGTACGTGACTCTACTCGTACGTAGTAGATGGTTTAATTTTTTTTATATACAGGCAACCGATGTACCGGGTGTACCTTTATAAGGGTTAATTACAAACTTGCATTTGTGACTGAGGATTCTTACAGATTATATTTTATTAGTATTCCTTAGTTTATATTACAGGAAATTCAACCTTAATATTAATAATCTCCTCTCGAGAATATTCTTAGGAAACAGTATATTAATGTACAATATCTTTTAATTTGATTTTTACCTCTTTTATAAATAATATCTTTAAAAGAACTGCCAGTTATATTTGCATGTGCTTTTTATTTCTCATCTTTCTATAATACATGTCATTTAACGTTCCTAATGATACCATGGATCACAAATCCTTTACATGTGGAGATGTCAACGAATCGTTATTTGTACGAAAATATTTGACGACTTACAGTCTGCAAAAAATGCTCGACTGGTTGTTTGTTTAGAAAACGGAATATCTTAGATATACATTTATTGGAGAAAGCTAATTAAGTTCCCCTTCTTACAGTCACGGGGTTAATATGAATATGAATCCTTGATCGCTATTAAAAATTCATTTAGCAGAGATTTATCCCGGTTATTGGAGACGGTAGTTCAACCGGACTCCGTGTCCAGTTCGTATCCGTTGCGAAATCTGGTCTTGTGGCAATGGTTGTTGTTGGCGGGGGAGGGGCCGTCGCCGCGGTCGCGCCACGCGGCCTCGTGGCGGCGGTCGCGGTGGCCGGCGCGGTCGCCGCAGAGGCCGGTGCTTTCGCCGCCGTAGTGGCTGCTCCGCCGGCTCCTGCCGTCCACGCGGAGCCGCCGGTCGCCGCTCTGGGAGTGCACGCGCACCAGGTTCGTGCCGTCCGAGGTGTGGTTCACCGTGGTCTCCCTGACGCTCGACTGCTCCCTGTACCTGCTCTTCTTCCTCCGCACCTTGCGGCAGCAGAGCGTCTCGCGGAACGCCATCTTGTACCTGATGGGAATCCTCGGGTGAGTCGCCAAGCAATGGATCAATCAGCCGATGTGAAAACATCAGAGTTATATACGGCGATAGAGTCAATAGACTGAATGATGTAGACAATATGGACTTTATTTGTCTCGACTCGGTTGCCTTAAGCCTGCGGTTTCAGTGTATTATACAAGTGAATGTCACATTTACAGTTACTGAATAAAAGAACCAAACATGACCTAGTGACGTCTAGTGTTTCTCGTTAATAAATATAAGTTATATCATTGGCCAAACTTTCGTTCGTATGGAGTGATTAGAAGTTTTGTAATAAAGTCGTGAGATGCCCTTGAATATTCGAACAGGCTTTTTAATCTCAGTAATGAGTTTTATGTCGATACGAGAAACTAGTGCTTTGAGATTATACCGGTTCTCTAGATATATTTGAGGCGAATGAATTTGCAAAAAGACAAAAGACAAAAGACAAGACAAAAGACATTTATTTGCACAAATATGGGTACATTAGAGATCTTAAAAAGTTACTAGTTCAATCCATATTTTG
>DWQT01002512.1:0-14010 GCA_018244895.1 Myscelus amystis hages | reverse complement strand
GACGAAGCTGGAATGCCTCCCTTCAGTATTCAAGTATGTCTCCCTTCAAACCAGAACACAGCAGTGCTTAGCACTGCTGTTATAAAGCAGAAATGGGTGTGGCCGTGGTGCCGCCGGAGTCGAACCACAGAGGGTTCTACCACCATCAATGATGTAGATACTCACGGGCAGCCCCTGCGCGATCATGGCCCGCACCCGGTCAACGGTGTCGCCGCAGTGGCAGGCGGCGTGGTGGTGGTGGGGGGCGCGGGCCGACGCGCGCCCGCTGTCCAGCGACGCCGAGGAGTGCCGCGACCCCGAGCCCGCCGACCCGGAGGAGGATCCGGGGCTGTCGCGCCCCGGGCTCTGCGGACCGCAATTTGAGGCTCACATAGTATATTGTGTATTGTTCCTGGTCAAAGGTTAAGGCGGTGATCTGACGACCTAAAGAAGACAGCTGTAGATTGTAAAGGCTCAGGACCGGACGGAGAGGCGTCGATTAGGATAATTTTATAATATTTTCTGAGGCCAGCGTCGTGGACTATGGCCTAAATCCCTTTCACTGTCAGTATCAGTGGACCAGTATTTAACAGTGTGAAACAAAATGTCACGTCAGGGTTGCAAGGACAGAAATACTACAATATTAATTTGTTATTAATGGTTATTCTTATCTACTTTCTATATTAGGTAATATTTGTATCAATATCAATTAACACCGAACAAGAATATATGTACGTACAATTGATATGTGTTGTAAACGAATGATTTGAAATAAAATAAAATGGCGGAACACATCACAAATATCGTTTTCAACTATAGACATTGTATTATATCTAAGATAGGACGTCTTTCCTATACCAAACTGCCGGTCGTACCTGTAACAAGTTTATAGTCCTATTCTTAAGTTTCGTCTCAGATGGAGCTGTGATAAATTCAGATCAGATAGCTGTTTATGGAGGACAATAAAATAGGCATTACCGTTTATGTGGGGACGGTGTCCTGGCGGTTATTATATCGATAGGAAAGAATTTCCATTCAAACGTCAGCCGGGTAATGTTTATAGAGACGTATATGTTGGTCCTTTTCAGCGTCTATTTGACGTATAACTTTTATACATATACGAGTATGCTTAAAACATCACGATATATGTACGTGCTACTGCAATAATTTACCCTTTATAGTACTGTACACTTTGTTCTTTTATCCGAATTGAACTGGAAACTATCTGAGGGATCTATCTGTTATGGTGGCAGGTCCTGACGGTTTAGATTTCAGTCTCCTAGTGAGGAGTCTGGGGTTCAAATCTTGGATAGGTTTCAATATAATTTGTGAGTGTAGGCAGCATCTCACCTGTGTCATGTCGATGCCTTGGTCATCGCTTAGGGCGAGTTGGTGATGATAGTAGACAGCCGCTTTATGGGTCAGCGGTTGTGAGGGCGGCGGGAAGGTGAAGGTGCCTCCGCCCGCGGGGCTCTTGCCGAGGCTGCCGCTAGCGCCGCTGACCCCGGACACGCCGGACACTGTGCTGCCGTAGTCGGAATGGTCATCTGGAAAAAAGACATTTCCCAGCATAAAATCATGATATCTGTGTTCAAATTTTAGCCCCAAAATTGGATACGTAAACCGCACTAGGGCGGATCGGCGAGACTGTCGGACTCAATCAACAATGTTCGAAATGGCAGTAGCCTGAATATTACAAAATGAGCTTTTGTAACTTCCACGAATTCGGCGTGAATATTTCACGAGTTCTAGATATCACTTATCTAAAGGTTGTTCATTCAGGTGTTCATTGAGGTTTAGATAAATATATGAAGTGTTCGTCTAGAAATTGATATTGCTTTTTCTCTTTGAAGATTATGTTAAGACATACTTAAGAACATAAGTGGTCCGAACTTGCACTTAGAAGAAGCAAAGCACCAAGGTGTTAGAACCCTGTGTGGTTCGACACCGGCGGCACCACCGCCACACCTATTTCTGCCTTATAACAGCAGTGTTAAGCGCTGCCGTGTTCTGGTTTGAAGGGTGTGGTAAGGGAGACATACTTTTTCGCGGCATTCCAGCTTAGGACTCAGGGGTATAGGCGCATCTGTGGTCGACACGAGATAGGAATCTAATCTTATCTGGGGTTGATTACAAATGTCCATGGGCGGCAGTAGCCACATACCATCAGGTGGACTGCTTGCTCGTCTTCTACTTCCATATTATAAAAAAAAATCATTTATATTTTATCTCACAAACAGAGATTTCGTCTTGAAATGTACATGAAATCTTTATACGTAGTTACAATAAACAGTTGCGATATGTGGTGGTGACGCGACATGTCTCCTCGCCTGTTGTGTTTCTATTAATTAAATGCACGTCGCCGATACTGGACACGCGCGCCATGTAAACAGTATCACCGCTCAGCCTCGATATGACAGTTTTATTGAATTTATCGCTAAAACAACAGCTATACTGTATACGCGATCATGTTTTAAATACGATATCATATTACAGAGTACCCAGAAGTACATTTGGGTTTATGGACATTTCATTCTCAAAAAAGACATTTATATAAGAAATTAATAGCATGTATACATTATGTTCATTTCATGCACATACATGTTTATTGAAAACAAAAAAAAATATTAAACGAAGCGTTCTTTCTGCCTGCCCCGTTAGGGACGTGGCGTGATGGTTACGTATATACGTGTATTAAACGAATAATTAAAACAAAACAAATAAGAATAAAGTATTTTTTAATTTACTCAACTGATGATTCCGGAAAATATGATCCGTTAACTGTGTTGTAAATACTTTAAGAGTGTACATTAGTATATCTGCAGGTAACATTATGCATTAATGGTATAGGTATTAAGGGACTGGATACACACACACATATTGTATTACACAAAGTCCCCACTATGCTAATAAGAGAAGACAATTTTTGCTACAGCGAGTTATCCTCTAAAAGTCTAAACAATATGGTGCAGTGATTTCGAGAGCTATGTATGTATAATGTACGGGTAGCTTTCTATGCGGAAAAAAAGGCCTCCGTTAATAAAGTCAGATTGAATCACGGTTGAGCCGCTGGACCGGACTGCGTTGAAAAATCAAATATTTGTCGAAATTTGCATTGCGCTCATGGAGACTCCATTCGTTGTGACATCGCTTTTTCCCCCCGTAAAACTTTACGCTCGAAAAGGAGTGCTCGTAAAATTGATACTGACTTTATTGCTGTATTATGTATGTTGAGATACGTTGTACGCTATGATACATTGAGTGGCTTGATTATCGTAGATTCCCAAAGTTACTAAATTAATGACAAACGTAATATTAATATTGCATTGGAAGCATAGACAGTCCGGCACGTCCTTTCCATTAACCACTGAGCGAGTGTCCTGAGACCGGTAAATTATAGAAGCCAGAGTAATATCAAAGCTCAAACCGAACATCGATAAAACCGATAAACGTATTTTTTTCCCTTTTCCGATTTTTCTACATTGGACCAAGAGCCAGTCTTATCAAAGTCATATAGATCTCATTGAGTCACAGTGCCTAAAGCGTCCTATAGGTTGAAGACAGCCCTGTCTATATATTTATAGTCGATCAATACAAATACATAGTAGTAAGGCCGAGAGCGTTATCCTGCACATACCAACCCAAATAAACAAATACCGAACACCAGCGGTACCCAAAGTTGACTGGAGCTGCTACAAAAAGAGAAAGCGAGAAAGAAGATAAAAGCGATATAGTTAAATGCAAGGAGGATAGATTTGCTTCTTATTTTTTATTGTTTTAGCTCAAGCATTGTTAGTTAGCCAGTGTATCTATCGTACCATATTGAAGGTTCCTTACGAGTTATCCTTGGGAAATGCCGTGGCCGTACTGGTCCGCGGATCTAGGCTGGACACGTTGCCGTGGTACGTTACAAATTGAACAGCGGCGACCAGTCATCCGATTGAATGCACCAACGAACATCCTTTACACCCACAGTACGTACGCAAGCTGACAGCAATAACACACCATAGACCTAGGCCCGACACTTGTAACTCGCTTGCCGTGCAAATTTCAATCTTATACATATATCGACAAAGGTAACAATATCGGACACCGGTCTCCAGTGCATATTCAGCACGAAAATTATGCACCAATGAACTGAGACCCGACAACGCTGTAAGTTGAAACACGGCTAGACGCGCGCGTTTTCGCTTGACCGCGTTTATTTAGGCTCTCTTTACGGTTCGCGTACACTATTCGAATGTTATCGAAAAAGGCTATCGTATTGGAGTTTTTTTTTTTCATAAAAAGGTCAGCATATAAAAGCCGGCCAGTTACTGCGCATTAAATAGACCCGAAACGATTCTGACCCTTAATTTTGTCGGTGAAACTGGCGACATTGCGGTAAGAAAGCGTGGTGAATGTGGAAAGTGTTAACCATAGATAATATACGGTCATTTTCTAATAGTGTTTCTCTATTAATGAACCGACCAGACATTGGCTTTTCGTCAGCGGGGCGTTAGAAAAAAAAAGATAGCAATTTCGTCCAACGGCGGCTTTGAATAACTTAACTCCACTATGTAAATTTGTTTTAACTACTTTATAGAAGCAACAATAGGGATGTTTTACGCAAAAACTAAACACTCGTAACTAAGGCGAGGTTGATTAATTGTGCCGTTACTGTTACAATGCAGACTGTGTATACGGTTTTGCACAAACTGTGCCAAATAACAATTGTTCATCGTAGTTTGTTGTTATGTTGTTAAATATTGTTCTCGTTCCAACAACAATATGTTTGACATGCAACAAAGTGTCTTATGTCTCCTCTGTTAACTCTTATGTCATACATTGTAACAACAAAGTTGGTCATTTCAATTGTTATTTGATCGGGAGAAATAATATGCTTTCTAAATTAACACTTATTAAATTAAGTATACTAGTAAACTACAGAGTTATAATCGTTAATTAATATTTTGTGTCCATCTCAATTATAATATGTACTGTCAGGTACCACAAAACGGTAATACTGTTTTTGGAAACAATACAAATATGTCTAAATAAATGTGAAAGAAACTTTATATTGTAAGATAGAAGTAAAAAATTAAATGTGTGTTATTGTGTATTGACTTATTTTATTATACAATTTATAATTATCATCAGACCCTATCAGGGCAAGTACAGGTACCGAGTGCCATATACCTCTATCCTTACATAACTGACCTTATGTGCATATCACATAAAGGAAATTTGGGCTAGTGGTCAGAGATTTATTAAAATAAAATTTTTCATTAGCACAAGTAATTTTAATCCATAGTCTACATTTTATATTAGACTGTTTTAAATCATCAGTGTGCCATACACATAGTGGCATGAAATAATATCATTTGAGACAAATAAATACTATTCTAGGAGAAACAGTCTGAACTGCCTGTGTTATGTCTCTTTAGCAGGCTTCAGTCCAGGAGAAATTTAGACTTTGACAGTCACATGCAACAAGACATGGATTATTAATTATTTTTACAATTTTTTTTTTGGCTTCTATTCTATCTAAATGCACTTTAGCATACTGATGTTAATAAAAATATTACATACAAAAAATTTTATAGTCCTATAAATCTTGAACAAAAACGGTTATCAGTGATAGTGATAATAAACATGTTTAAAGATCACTTATTTAAATTGTAATGGATAAGTTTGAATAAACATTACTAAAAAATATTAAATTATAATTACGTGGAAAATTCATTACATTACGTAAATAGCTTGTATTGTTTGTTTACTTTTTTCGGTAATATATTTCGGTAAGCAGCCAATGTTCAACAGATATGTGTGCAATGTATATATATATCATTGTTTGTCAATAAACACAAACATTACGTGCACTCATTAGTGAGAAATATTAAAGTTTACTAACAAGAACCGTTGACTGTGGGTACCTAATTCTAAAAGCAGGCAAAGCATCCACGTAGTCAACGACTCGACCAGTCAATTCACTGCAGTCGACGCCTCAGCGAGAGAAAGGAGCGGCTTTAGAAACAAACAAAAAAGTGATATTTCTTGACGGTACGCTGAGCGACTGTGAAATTTATGTACGTACCTTATCTCCTGGGATATTTTTCGACGACATGATGGGTCACCTTCCTGTACCGGGAACTGCCGTCTCAGGGACGATATATCCAATTGCTGCGACCGCCCAGCATATGACACTAAACACTACACTTAACAAATCACTCGGCCATTATCACTGATCGAACGGTGCATTAAAGCCACAAACACAACAAGCGACCCATACTTTGGCGCCGGGATCAGCACGATTTCCCATTTAGATGCATCTGTACAGATAATTTTCACAACACAACACAAACACAACGACTGACAGAAGCAAACTTGATTGAATTGAGCTTGACGGAAAATGGCGAGGGATGGATGTACCTCGGCCCGCTCGCCCCGCACATGCCACAGACCAAAGCAAACTGGCCCCGACCTACGGCGTTGTATTTGTTCTGACCCAGATAGCAGCACTAACACTAATACCATTTCTACATTGTAAATGTATTATGTTGTTATCAATAGATGGCGCTGACACACATATCTACAAATAAAAATTAGTTTTTTTTTTAAATAGCCCAAGTCCCTTTTGACACTTGTCAAAGCGAATGACTAAAAATGATAATATGCAGGTGTCGCTACCAAAACAGTTCAATTTTTACGAAAAATTTATTAAAAATTATGAGTATTTGTAATCGATTAGATTGTTTCTTACATCACTAGGTTATTTATAAAGTCATAACTCACATCATATGTAATGAATAATTTCTCTGTACAAGCTACAAATGAAAATATAACCAGGCTCTTGAAGATTTTCGGGATTGTGCACATATCATTTCATGGAGCCTCGCCACCCACAAATATATTTATATATACATATATATGTAAATTAGCAAAGAATTTTATCAGGTCCGTGGTTGCCCCCCTGTAATTTATAAATTACGTTACAAAATTTCAAATCACGTTATAATACGATCTGCTTGACATTACAGTAATAATTTTTACCGCATATAGTAATGGGTTCTACTTTTATAACTTCAACTACATGAACTCAAATGATATTCAACTGATGAAGTTATTATATTCAAATTACAAGTGAATAACTTATTCAATACAGTCTTGCTCGTGTTACATATTAAACCAAATTGAAAAAATACAACGATTTTACTATATGTATTTAATGTTAGTCTAATGTGAGTTTTGAAATCTTTAGTATTTAGGTCTCGAATGTATAAATAATATTATATTTGCCTGTTTGTCTAAATTTAAAAAACAATTAAACTGTCAGAGGTGGCATTGCGACGCTCGAGTGCGTCGCACTACGTGCGGCTAAGTTCAGTTTTAGTTCGGCGTTTGCGGTTCGATTTGATTGACGAAGAGAAGCCCTTTCATTTCGCAAAATGGCGGATGGAGGTGTGGATATAGACCTATACGCCGATGATATTGAATCTGATTTCAATAGACAGGTAAGTTTACACATTATGTAGAGCTATGATTATTCGCAAACGATCAAATTTTTATTGATTTGGCTGGTATTTTCGGGTAATTTTTGGTTTTAACGTTAAAATAAAATGGCGGCACGCGTCTTTCAGGACGAGTTCGGAGGTGACAATGTTGATTTGTATGACGACGTGATTGCGGCGCCGTCACAGAAGCCCGACGATAACGACGGGCCTCCGAACACCGGGCCGCCGCAGCATCCTACGGAGGAGACCAACGGCGGTCAGCCATTCCACAATAACTCGAATCATCACCACGGACGCCGGTTTCAACTTTACGTCGGCAACCTCACCTGGGTTTGTACATGACTTTGTTCTCTAAAACATAATGTAAATATAGGACCTTACTATTACAATTGTTGATATCTGTTTCGCGCTGTGAAGTTATGGGCGTTGGTACCAATAATGTTCAGGCTTTTATATCGACAAGTGTCGTCTATAATGTTTCACATTTATTCGTAATTCAAACTTAAAATGTAATTTCTTCGGTTTGTTATTGCGAATAGCATTTGCTCTTATTTACTGTTGTATTAATATCGAAAAGTGCTTGTAATATTGCAAAATATCCATCATTACAATGCAAGAAATGTCAATTTTTATGTAGTTTGATGTGTGGGTTGCATTTCAATGTTTTAATTATAATAAATTTATCTCTTGTATAATTAGTTCATTCTACTGTTCATAGGTTCATGCTATACATTGAAAGAAGTATGATAGTTGCCTAAATAATATTGGTACAGTGTAACTTCACAGCATCTACTTAAAGGTAAAACCATAATGTGGTTGATTGATATTGAGTAACACAATTAGCCAGTTCTACAGATGTACCATTCTTGAAAATTTTTGGGCCCCTGCAAGTGGGTGTAGGTATCGCTACATGTAGGAAAGAATATGTTTTCCACCTCACAATTTTTCGAAATTTTTAAACATTCCGTTGGTGACTAGTGATTACCGATAACTTTGTGCTATAGACTTATACATATATAAATTATAATTATTTGATCTCCCTTCTATTTTGTTCATACTTAAATTACTTTGAAAGGTTAGTGGGAATGTTTAGGTTTTAAAATAATGTGAATAACGGTATGAACATAGGAAAATGCTTTATTCTCATATTACGGACATTTCAATTTCGTGTGTTTGTATACATATTCATCTGAATCATGATTTTAGTATCAAGTTGTGTATTCAAATCAGTTTACACAGACAAATTAGTTGTGTGCGTGAAAAAACTGAATTTTACTTATTAAAAGTTGACAGTGACTACTAATGATCAGGTGATTTCCTGCCTTTTAGAACATTTATAAAACTAGTTTTCTGCTTAGATAACACACTATAGATATAAATGAACAGTCTCATTGGCTTGATTAGCAATATGTTTTATACAAAATTGCAGCTTTGAATACTTAGTATCAGACAATTGATCGATATGTGCAATCGGTGGAGTAGACATAGTGTACACTCTCCGGATTTTGTGGGTTATAGATCAGAATTTTCAATTTTAATGTAATTTTGTGATAATTTCAATTAGTCCATCTGTACCAATCAACTGCACTTTGGTTGAGCCTTAACAGATATCAGTAGGGCTGTCACTTGCTGTAAAATTATATAAAAGGTTAAATAGCAAATTTTTCTTTAATTTAAGTGCAGCGAGGGTTTATTAACTAGGCAAGCTTCCCGAGTGAGCGTGCAGGTTAAATTGAAACAAATACTGCACAAGTGGGAACCTGTGTAAAGCATATGCTACCAGACTTGTGCAAATTTTACTATGAAAAAAACATACCTGCTTATTGTGCACTGTGGATTTCTCCTCGCCAATGTGTCTCTGCTCAGGATGCATGTTTAGTTAAAATACACTGATATAAATGGAGGCCTTAATTTTGATTCAAGAGCATAGTAACTTTGCTAATTCCATTTTACACTAACTCTGTGTACTGTATTTGCAAATAATTCTCTAATATACACCTACAGCAAATGGCATCCCTGTTTGTAGTAATCAAATTTATAAAGAATGTGACTCATTTTATAAAAGTAAACATTTAATTACTCAAAAAGATTGTTTACTATAAAACTTATTGTAATATATTTGCTTTCAAAAAGTGCTTGAATTTTATAGCCGTTGTTTTATATATATATAAATAAAAATGATCCACATTCATGTAGAAAAGCAACGATTTATTTCTGTTCTATTGTGCATCGATGTGTTCAAAATATCCAGAACCCGTTAGTTGCTATCTACATAAATATAATTTGTTTACTTGCATCGGACAAATGTGGTATGTGTGAGTCTTTGAGTTTATTGATTTAAAATATTCAATTAATGTTTCCAAATATTTAATTGATATTTTAAATTACGTTTGCCTCAGGATCACATTTGCCATTATAGTATAAGTTATTGTTTGGCTAAACACCTACATTAAATATGCTATTAATAAGGTAATTTACATATTGATGTAGCAAACAATTGTTGGACAGTCCACCATTCAATTAAAATATATTTCATGGTGTATTATTTTACAAATCCAAGGTACCAAAGGTTTTCGTAATTGATAAAAGTAAGTTTATCTATGGTCTGATAATTGCACCTACATCAGTAACAATATTGTTACTATTAGTCAATTGCATTGTTTATAAATTCCTATCTTCCTCTGAATTTTATGCGAATTATAATCAATAACTTTCAATGTGTCATTTTGAATAATACAATAATTTAAAATGATATACAAATGGTTTCACGGTAATCTTGTGGCCATAATTATAGTGATATATATAATTTATATAAATTGTTACAAAACAGTAGAAAACGGTTTATTCAAATTTTTCACCCTCATTATATTAGCCATTCTTAATTCATAAAATTAATGTTACTGCTACTATGAAAATACAATGCAGATCATTTTTATTTGTGCAATAATAATAGAGACTTTTAAAATAACTCAAAATCTGGTTTCAGTTCTTTCATTCTTCAGAATATTATTTTGAATTTGTCAGATTCCTTGCATATGAGTTTTTCTAATTAAAATTTTCAACAATTCAAATGTACCGTAGATTTATTATTTATTGTTGTTTACTGCTTAGTTCATCCTTTTAGAACGATCAGTATATATTTACTTGTATTAAAAATAACTTTTATATTGTTACAAAAACATTACAAAGAAACTATTAAGGAGATATTTATGAACTATTTGCTGCCATATTACGGTTTGTGCTAATTTGATATCAGAATCCCAACTTATATATTAGTTTTTAGTATTGAAAACTTAGTGTTGTCCACTTTTTATGTACATACATATTATTATTCTAGTATTTAATGTCCTTCTTTATGATTGCTTAAACGTAACTAACATAGTTTGAGGTAAATATTAACATCGCAACACGTTCTATTGTGTTTAGTGTTTAAAAGATTTTGAAAGCAGATATTTTTTAACTGAAATGTGACAAGTAATTATGTATCTTTTCAAATCTTCAAACCAGTCTTTGGTATTCCTTCCGCCCAGTAAGATTGTAATCAAAAGCACTTATTGTGATATGGATAAATGTCTCTTGTGTTGAATTGTCCTGTATAATTTTGTGTTTAACAATATGGTTATATTTATACACTTTGCATGTGACGACGAGTATGTTGTGATGAATGTATGCTATTGATGCTATGAATGTTGAGGAATGATTCAATATTGTATGTATTTATATATTAATCTTTGTAACGGTATTTATATGAAATATAATGCTTCTGCTGTGACAATATTGCCGAATACATGATACAGTGTTCAGTAGAGGTCTTTGAAATTAGAAATTATGGTAAGAATAACTGTACTGTGCTATAATAACACAGCATCTTAGAGAGCTTTTGATCTTTAATGAATATATGACATAAATAAAATATATATAAACATATAAAAGACATGTTGCAAATTTTTAAAGAGTTTATTTTGGAATTTCTAGGCGTTTCCTAGTTTGTTTGTTGGACACATTTTAATGGTCAGAATTTTTGGTTATTCATTAGATTGTTTATTGATATTATGCATATGATACTTTAAAATTCCGGTTGCCATTGTGTTTTTATTTTGCTAATATTTTCTTCTCTCAGGTTGTTTTGAGGTAAGAATGTTATGCTTTTTACATGTAGCTGTGTGGTCAATTGACACCTTTTAATACATATTGTATTTTTATTTTTTATATTTGGTTATATGATTTGTTGATTTAGACTGATATGGTATTATCACTGGTGTGCTTTGTGTATAAACAGAAGGAATTTCATTGTCAGCGCCTCAGCAAATAAACAGTTGCATAATTTTCAAATATTACATCGACACGACCCCTGCTTCTATTGTTTATAAAGTAAACATTTAATGTTTTACAAATAATTCACACATTAAAAAAAAACATTAAACTGTTACGAGTACTATACATAATAATCACTAAGTTTATTGTATTCATATTCATAAAAAATATTCTAATAATTACAATACTCGGTAAACATAATAAAGAATCAGTATTGATGATTAAATTTTGTGAACGGCTTTGTTATCAGAGTAATGTAATTTTATACATTAGAAGGATTGTGTAGATCAATTGGGTGTAATTCTACCTGTCAGCATGTTAAACGTGATTTCCGAAGTAAATGTTAATATAACTAGTTAATCTAAAGATATTATTCTATCCCTTGTAATAAGAATTAATTTTGGTGACAAAATTTATATTAATACCTAACCTATTTGTCTTGCTAGAAATATTTGATTATATATACTTTCCTAATGGAGTAACTCATTTATATCGTAATATTAAAATATTAATGACAGTAATTATATTTTTAAATGCAAATGTACAATAAGATTAAGCTAACAAAGTAACGTACATTAAAGAGTCTGTTAACTGTCTGTGTTCCTTCATTATTGTCAAGAAGGAAATCGGATTTCCATATAATATTCAATGTCTGGTTAGCAGAAATTGTGGGCTGCTTTTACTTGGTTATAAATGCCATTTGAAATATTATTTGCCATTAAAAACTGTGATATTGACAATAAAAAAATAGTCACGAAAAAACTGTTTCCTTTTCACCCAGCGTCACCTGAAACAGGCGAAACAACATTGCGGGTAATATCTTTATAGTTGTTCAACATATGAAATGATGAGTGGGAGGGATGAGAGGGGATGAATGTATGAACTGATGTGCCGTTTGACGTACGATGATCGTAGAAACGGTTAGGCGCAGAACAATCTTTACGCACAGAAACACATTTGCGATACGATCAATTTGTAGGGTATGTAATATCGCGGATTCGGTTCTAGGGTCGTTTCGTAAGGTTAGCGCACGTTCGGATATTTCTCCGGCGCATACCATGAGGTACGTGAACACGTTAGTACAAAGCGCGAATAATCGCCGTGATATTTTTTTTTTTCTACCGCGCCTTGTTCCACCGCGTATGTCCCTTAGTTTTTGAATGAAATGATTGCAGTGGGCAACGGATCAAGACATTGCTAACGCGGTCGCCGACGTCGGAGTGACGGACTTCCAAGATGTGAAGTTCTTCGAGAACAGGGCCAATGGGCAGTCGAAGGGGTTCTGCGTGATCTCCCTTGGGTCGGACACGTCCATTAGGATGGTGTTGGACCGTCTGCCCAAGAAGGATATTCACGGGCAGCACCCGGTCGTCACATTGCCCACAAAGCAGGTAAAGACAATATTTATTTGAATATAGAATATAGAACGATATTTAAAAAAAAAGTGTTCTATATGTAAAATGGACCATGATAATCACTGACTAGCAGAAGACCGTATGTTTGCTGGTTTAAATAAATGTACTACTGCAAAAAATCTTAGATAACAATGTATTCGTGAATAATTTTCACGATGACCTCTCAATCAAATCTGACCTAAGTTTAGTACATATTTCTGGAATGAATCTTCACAGTAGCAGAACAGTAGAGTCTATCTTATGTACTAGCTTTTCATTGTCAAATGCTAAAAGTAACGTCATATAAGAGTACGCTGTAGTGCAGTAAAATGGTCTCAATTTATGATTGTTCTAAAAATTGCATTTAATTCTCTGCAACGAAGTCTTCTAAAAATCTAGTTCAAAATATAAATCAGTGGATCCAACCGTATACTTCACAGGCTCTAAATCAATTTGAGAGTCAATCGAAGACTAGGGCCACGCCGCCAGGGCCCAACAATCCCGGGATGAGAGGGCCACCGCATCCAGGCGGGCCTCCCGGGCCTCATCCAGGAGGTACTTGCATGCTGCATAAGTTTTTAGTCACTTTTATTTATTATAAGAAGGGGTGTCAAAATCGAACTTCCACTATTGACGAACGTTTTAATACTCCCGCCAAAATGGCCGACACGTGATACATTCGGATATAAAAATATAACAAATGAATTAAACAACAAATTGTTACCAATAGGTCTTCTAAATTACTTTTAGAATTTAATATTAATATATTAATATAATTCAATAAAGTAATAGAGAACCAAATTAAATACTATATGATTATTAGTGAATTA
>DWQT01002511.1:0-14010 GCA_018244895.1 Myscelus amystis hages | reverse complement strand
TTTCCGTACACATATTCGGGACATATTGAAATTTCAAAGTTTTTAATATACACACTGGCGTCAAGCGAACGCGATACCAACTTTCGACTTTATCTAACAATTACGGGGCAATGTAATAATTTGACGCGAGGGAAAGGCCCGACCATGAATAAGGAGACAACGGGTAATATTCAAAAATTAGTTTCCGCGGCGTCGCGCTATTAATGATACAGTTTTAAATTTACGAGCCAAGTTTCCGCCGCCCCTGTTACCGCGTTGAACCGAATCCTGTCGGAGTGTAATAGGTTTACGAACGCAGATTACGCGCAAACTACATTACTTGATAGTCGCGGATTATTCACATTACGCCGCCAGTCTTTATTAAAATTTACCGACGGATTTACATTAACACAACGCTGCGCACAGCGGGGACGGTGAGCTTCATGAACACGCAAATAAGTAAACGTTCATAGTACAGATACAAAGTTATAGTACATTTTAAGCTAAATCTAGATATTTATAGACTACGACTAATGCTTAAAATTGAGGAACTCGCATGTCGATTTCGTCTTTAGCACATTTTATTTCATTAGCGTCGTCATTAGAAGGTTGTCTGTGATAATTAATGAGAGGCGTTTCGTCAAAAACGTCATCCATTAAATATAAAGCAGGAACGGGGCCGATTTTTCTCTCGGCGGCACTCAAATCAGAAAGCCGGCACGGCGGAGCTGCGCGGACGATTCCAATCGCCATTAATCTCGGTTAGAGGCCGCATCACTCAAACAGACGGTTACCTTTACGATATTCACTGGATTTGCGTACTTGTATATGGGATGGAAACAGGGATTTGCTTTTCGCTTCAAAATTATTTACATTCACTAAGTAGGTACGTGTGTGAACGCGCTAATGTCGTCACTTAGAGGAATAATTTATTTTCAATCCTCTTCATTGATCCTCTGTTGGACACGGCTCTACTCTCAGGATAGGAATGGTTGGTAAACTTACAACTTGAGAAAACATTGCTTCTCCACAATGTCAGTGAAGACAGTGAGGTTTAGCGGGTTTAGAACTCTAGACGTCCTAAGTAACGAAGTACAAACTCAACCACTGACCTAGCCAGGATAACAGGACGTTATCAGATAAGAAACATAATGATGTCATCATGTTTCATCATCGACATGATGACATTATTATGTTTCATTTAAATTGCAAAGCTTTTCCTCTCCTTTGTAAATCCTATTCATTAACTAGCTAACGTTTAAATTGAACAAATTTCACATTTCAATGGAGTTCCGTTCCCAATTGCTATTAATCTCGAGTAACCAGCCGCGTCACTCACGCAGGCCGCGCTCACCTAAGCCGTAAGCGTCGCTCACTCGGATCTACATGCTTAAATAATATGTACTTTCACTATAATAATTCGCTGATATTAGGTAATATGGAAATTTTCTAAGGCTTGTGTGTCACTGTCTTATTTGAAAATGGAATTGCTGTCTTTACTTATTGTGCCGCTTGTTTTGCTCGTAAAGAAACGAGGTACAATTTTGATCGAGCTATCACAAACTTTTATTGCTGTTTATAAATACAACTCAATAGCTAAATATACTGTCGTGTTCCTTTCTTGCTTTCAACCCATTTATTGTTTCAAGGCTGAGTACAGCTATGCTCTTACAGTGGACTTTTAGGCCCTAGTTCACCACGCTGGCGAAGTAATCTTTGCCAGACTTCACATCATGGAGTGAAGTATTACTCACTAGATGTTTACCTTCACCGTTATAACGAGGGATATTTAGTTTTTGCTTTCTTTATTTTATAACTAAAATTAGGTACGAAATCAATTGCATTTCGATTTCGATGTAAATGATATCAATTAAGCCGGGAAATGCACGAGGGATAGTGAAAAAATTTTACAACTCCAACAACCCAGTTTCGTAGTAAAAAAAAAATTCGCCTCGAATACGCTCCGTGTAATTGGTGTTTTTCAGGTGCTTATAATTTGAAAAGATGAAAAAACAGATTTAATCCTGCACTGTGAAATATGGGGCAGAAAGTGGCATTCGGCCGGCGCGGCGCGGCGGCGCGGCGGCGGCGAACGGGGCAGTAGGGGGAAGTTATAGTATGAGTTGACATTAAACTCGTTAAAACTTTATTTTCATTAGACAAACATTTTTATTTTGACCTTCATACATTTTAATATTGTGGTTTACAACTTTAAACGGTTTTTTAAACCTGAAAAAGAAATGTTTCTAATTATGTTACGAAATAGTCGAAAGATATGTAATATACAAACAACACTTGAATTATTTTATTGCTCATTTCAAACCACACCCTTCCTGATGGAGGTCATAGACGAGAGAACTGAAAAGAAACTGTAACCATCAACCACGTGATACCTTCGCTAATTGAACAGCTGTATTCGGATGAAAATCACGAAACAGTGGACGATTTGAGGCGACAACATACAAAGGAAGTGCTTCCAATCAACCTAATATACCGAGGAATACGATATCGATAACAGTGCCAATAACTTTTTGAATTTAGAACTAACACTCACCCGACTCGGTGTCCACATGTATACGCATATTAACAGACACATACACACATAGAGTGACTTAATTAGCATTCTAATCACAATCCTGCGACACAAAAGGAGAGAAGAAAAAAGGAACACTCCGCACTTTGCACGAGCGAAAAGCACGTGAATTATTCCCAGGGGTGGCGCGCACTTTCATGTCTCCACTTCGTATCGGGGTGGGGGCAGGGGGATGGGCTGCAACTCCTCGCAGTTACGGGACGTGCAGCTGAGTGTGGAAGGTGCCAAGGAGGATAGCGCGATGTCTTGCTTGGCTAATGAACGACTTCAAAGATAGCTTTAATGAATTTGAAAAACCTTATTGCTCAGGGGCACTGTTATTTGAGATAACAAACATCGAGTGCGACCAGTCCTTCTCGTACCTTAACGTGATTTGATCAATTTGTTATTCATAATGAAGTTAAATAATTGTTAATATTATTAAACAAGTCGTAACAAAATTTTCCAATATTTATATACACCGTGTATACAATGTTAAATTTACCTTTTAAATCTATTCGTACAGGTAGTAAAATTATTTTTTTCAATTAGGATTCCTTTTCGCTACAGATTTTCATTTTTTCTATACGGATTTAAGCGCTTTGTATGCAATATATATGTTTCAAGCTGTAACCATGAAGGAACAGTCTAGAGGCTTTAGAGGAGAGTTTAAAAGCCTACGTCAGCTGGATTAATCATTGGCTCGGATCCATCAAGGGGCGTACGTCGGGTGCAGTGATTACTTCCCCGCACGGTGGCTGAGGCTTATCTTCACAATCGACAATACTCTGGTCTAAATCTCTGCTCCATGTGAAATGTCGTTCAAAAATCACCTTCCCTAATTGGATTGGCTATTATTCTGTTACTGACTGTTGCTTCGGGCTCAGCCCGAGCGGAAGCTACGAAAAATGTCATTTACGTAAAATTATAAGCTCCTTAATTACATTAAATACTCATTAATTTTTATAATAGCGATGGAATACAAAAAAAATTCTCTTGTAGATTTATTAGTTTACGCTCTGCTATGTTGAATGAGCCGGATAGGACATATTGCTTTTATACGAGTAGATTAATACGTCGTTCAGCAACGAGATTAATTCGTTTTATAAAACGTTTTCGCGTTGTGAAAAGCACAAAAAAGGGTCTAGCTGGCCCAATTTAAATCAAGGGCACGGATTTCACCGCTTCGAATGTAGAATACACGAATATCACATTAGCACAATACGGGTTCGCCGCGCGCCCTACGCAGCTAGATATAGGTGACGGCTATGGCGGGCCGCGTGTCAGCCCTCCGTCAATGCCGAACGCCTGTCGAATACGGTAACTGTACCCACGAGGACGGATAGATAACAATATTTTTTTATCTGAAACATACATTGGCACGCTTTGGAGGTCAGAGCGCTTCGTTGCTGCGCCGTGACGGGAAATGGCATGACGCTTTACTTGCCGTCACGCCGTTTCATTCGGAATCAGATAGCTAGATACAATTGTCCCAATTACGGTTGTCAATTTTTAACGTTTGCTCAATCTAATTTATAATCGCGATATCGCGTTTCGTGAGCGGTGATTTTAACATGTCGAGCGTCCGATGAGCGGGGAGGCGTCGTGTGGACCGTTTGAATAATAAAATGTCAACCGCCCCTCCGGGATGTTTTGAAACGAGTTAGTATTACGGCTTTCAAAATTTGCAACTGTACGTTGGATATTAAAAGGGTGCGTTCGACGTCGGGTTTACGAGTGTCGGAGTGGCTTTGTGCGGAAACGTTAATAACGGAACCGGAAAAAACAATTCGAGCGCACCACTCGACACGACGGGAGACACGTGTATGGAAATGTTACAAATTGTTATCATACTTCATTACAATTTGTCTGTTACTTCTCATTTAATCTTTCGTGAACTCATTTTAAGGTGAAGATTTTAGACTGCACGTACGAGTACATACACAGTTACACATTCAACTAGTTATCACTGGCGGCCTTGGAATATACAAAAAATAAAAATTACCATACGCTTGTACCATCTCCAAGTATAGCTATGAATTATCAACATAAATCCGGATACACAAAAACATCATCAAAATCGGCAAAGTCGTTTAGGAAAAGACAATTGAAGCACATGTAAAATTGAATTTTGGTCTATCAGAGTGTCTTATTTAGAAGAACAAAAAAGCTTTCATTGATGACGTAGAACTCAAACCAGGCATTGGTCCCATTGATTTGCAGGTGAACTAGGTACTTAAAATACCCAATCAACGGTTTCATTCAAAAGTATCGATATTAGTTCCCTTTGAAAGGGCGCCCGTGCGGATGTAACAATAGGGTCCAATACAAATGTCGATTTCCGCGCGCCGCGGCCGCGCGGCTCCGAACAAACTTCATATGATTGGCTCTCCATTCGCGTCGCGGCGAACTGATGAAATAACTTGCGTGCGACAGATCTCTTTATAACCCCATCTATACCCAACTGCGAGGGTACCGGAGCATACGGTACTGATTGATTGATGGCGATACGAGTTGGCGGCTAAGTGAATTGTTGGACGTGTTTAAACGGTCGTGATTGTTAGCCATTAGCGGTCACCTATCCGAGTGCTGACCGCGGCCAGGTGTAGTTTTATTTTACAATCGTTTACGATCTGCAACCGCGTCGGTCCATCGAGCCACGAGTTAGTAAGTAAATAGTATAATTTATATTTCATAGAGAACAGGTACTTTGTTCATGTCGTCACTATCGCTTATATATATTCCGCATCCACATTACATCCTTGGCAAAAACTTTTATCCATTACAAGAATCTTGAAACAGGATAGAGGTGCATTGCAGACAGTCGAACTATCTTGGCCTAAATCTATTCCCATTTTTAGGTTTTCAGCTTTTATATCGCAACATATACATAATATGTATATGAAGCCGTGAGATTTGTCACTAAACATAGATTCTGTTTTGGTAATAAACTTTTCGTCCATTTACTCAGTATTCCGCGTAAAGCATTAAAACCATCCACAAGGATAAAGTAGCGAGCACTTCGCACTCATATCCCGTTTGTCTGCGAATCAAAACAGTATTGACATTCTAAACGAATGCAGAGCGAGTGCGGAGTTTATGTATAAATATTGGCGTATGAATTCACGTCAACGTTTTCTCTACCGTAAGTCGGCTTTTTGTTTCGACGTCCGGAAATTTAGCACGCGACACGCGACTGATGGAAAGCCTTTTTATAGGAGATTATGCACTTTCTTCTATCCCTCTTTCGGAACACATCGCGAGGCTCGCTCTCCGTACAACACGGTTTCCGAGCCGATGGCACCGCTTAATTCTCTTTGAATTCGAAATGTCGCCAGCAGTCCGCCCGTCGGTTTACACACCGTTGGATAACGTTTGTTTTGCTCTATTTATTTTTCTATTCATTGGCTTCTGTACATCTACTTTCAAAGGCGATTTATACAACTCGACTGCAGTAGCTAACCGTGATCAGAATCGCCGCTCAAAAGACATTCCAGCTACGTACCAATTTGTGATTGGATTTGAACGATAGCTCTTAACGTAAGATGGCCTGTCTGCCTGTCTCTGATTATGCGACACTAGCTGAACCGGCAAACGTTGGTTTGCGATATAAATCATTTTGCCGTTGTCGCAATATTTTTTATTGCTGCTCCTCTGTGATATTATATAGCCTATAGCTTTCCTCGATAAATTAGTTATCAAACACTGAAATAATTTTTCAAATCGGACCAATGTTTCCTGAGATTAGCACGTTCAAACAATCAAACTCTTCAGCTTTATATTATTGGTACCTATAGAAGTATAGATAAACAATTCTACTATACTTACATAAACGAGTGTTCTGCAAAAACTATGTTTTTACATGGACATGTTCATGTAACCGTTGCAATTGTTGGTAATCCTCATTACTCTTCATACTTATTACTCGTTTCAATACAAAACAAAATACAATACATATCCAGAAACGTTTTGTTACAGGAAAAATAAAATGCTTTTGTAAGTATTCTACAAAAAGAAGCCTTGTCGAGGATATCTTTTGTGTAAGAGAACAGAAATAAAAGAAAAGCTCACCCCAGTCGCCCGTTACGAGATCCTGCAGCTGCCCGAGTTAGGGGCTGCGGGATTTAGTCGGGCGGAGGTATATCGACTTGGAGACACTTCGAGGCTTCCGAGAGCGAACTTACGCTGTCAAGTCGTAAAACTGACCTTTTTACCACTTTTCAACACTTAATATCTTAAAGTACAATTGTCTTTTTAGGTCAGGTTTTTAATTAGACCCAACTTCGCCCGTGCCTTCAATTTTACTGTCGCACTTTAATTACATTCAGATGTATACGTATTTAAAAGTCCTTTTATATATATTGACGCGCGGTTTTTACGTTCTTTTTATAATATGGAAGTACAAGACGAAAATGGTAAAAAAAAAAACAATAATCAGCAAGTATATGTTAAAATAAAGACCTTTAGTTAATTATTTCGAATCAGATAGTCGGTATGTGGATTTACCATGAAATATATTTTTGTTATTACCTATGTACTCCACCGGTGACCACAACTTCTTAAAAACCATCCAAAAATGCATATATCAAATAAATACGCTAACAAGGTTTACTTTAGTTATCAGGCGTTGGGTACCTTCATTGAAGCCCTCGTCGACCTGAGCGAGCAAAACCGTATAGCTACGTACCAATTTCATGTTTCGATATTTTCCCGTTTGCACCGAGCGTGATCAAACACGTGTCACGTGGAGCTAAGGCAAAACATTCGTATGATTGTGTTGCAATATTAGAAAAATCCCGAACAGAGTAAGGTACCCTCAACGGTTTTGACCATGCACAGCTGACCGCAAGCGTTCCTCCAGGAATGCGTAAGTAGGTCACAGAATCAGATCAAACAGAATTCTCATCTCAATTTAAAAATTGAAGAGGATATTTGACTTTTGTGGATGCGTCCCTTGGGCAGATGTCGGTTCGATCACGTGTATCAGTTTAAGGGGAACTACGCCAATTCGGATATAATTTAAAAGCGGGAAAAGCGATACTGAGAAAATTTTAAACAACGTTCCTTTCTGTACCCACCTACCTACCTACCTGTGAACTCATTTTTCGGACAAACATCTTGAAAGTTAGTCATTTATGACGTCATTAAATTACTGTTTATTACAATTACTATTTTCGTTTCTTACCCTGATATTGGACCCGTTTAAAACTGAAACGTTACTCAGAAATTATCTTAGTACAAAATACGCTTCAAAGGTAAAATGCCATAGACATTCCATACAATGCTTGTAGCGTGTTTTAGTACAAAACGCATATGTAGTACATAGAATTCTCCACATAATAATATTAACTAACAAACAACATGTTTCCAGGGGAAATGAGAAACATTAGGAGCAAATAAGAGGAAATTTCGTCAAATTCTTCATCTCTGCCTACCTTTACCAGCGATAGACACGACTGTATGTCTAACAAAGGTAATGCACATAAAGACAATGAGGACATTCTTCATAAAACTGTGCATTTTCGAATTATTATCGTCTCGATTGAATGCATGGCGTGGCGTCTGATACCTATAGATTACTCTGTAACAGGGTCACACACATCAATAACGTACGCCGGCTTACTGAATATATTAATATAGTAAAAATGTCACATTATTATTCGCTCGGCTTGTTGCAAACATTATCGTCGGAGGATGTAATGAAATTCCTCGTGTCGCCGGCAATTCTAATTTGCAGTGAGTATACCTATATTTAATTTACTTCATAAATGAACAAGTGAAATACTTCGAGATAAAATTGCAAACATTTCAACGAAATTCCCGGCAGTAACAGTACCTACATCGGCATTCGACTTTATAACAAAGTATTTGGACATTGAATGTGATGAACGATCAAATGATACATTTCGAAAGTTTTCGTGTCTAATAAAGTTTAAAGTAACTGAGATTAAACCTTGTTTATAATTTTTCAAATTTTATCAAGCGAAATCAAAATGCTGTCTATTAAACGTTTCATCCTACAAGTTTTAGAATCCCTGCCAATGTTTAAGTTATTCTCTGTAGTCATTTACACAAATAGGCGAGCTTCAATATTTACGGCGGACCCCGCCCACACTCTGCCGCTATCGCCGTATTGCCCAGGAGACCGACATAACCCAAACTACACATCCTCGGACAAAGTGCTCGGACTCTTTCGAAGGATCGCTTTCAGAACTTATCACATTGGCCTAAAGTGCGTTTCAATTGAGTCAAAAGTAAATAGGGGCTTTTTAAGAACTAAAGCGTTATATTTTTCGTTCGGGCAGAATAAAAATACGTTCATCATCTTAAAATTTCTCGCGAAGAATTCGAGCGTTTCCTTTCAATACGCTGGCGCTATGAATATTAGATTTTTCCCAAACACACTGCCACGTGATTACGGACCTAACAAGACGTTTGAGTGTTCGCAAGTGCACCGCAAGTGTTCCAATTTACTCCGATAAAGGCAACTAAAGGATGTATGGCGCGGAAGGCTTAGACGATTCCATTCAGGCTCCTTTTAGCATTGTTCTCCGGCTTCTTAAATGTTTAACGCCGTCTGCCGCGTGAATAGCGGGTGACTAATTTGAACGGCGGACGATTTTCGGTGCGGAGTGCTTTGTTGCGCGATAAAATACTTTGTCAAATATTGTCCACAACGGCAAATGATAAAAATATCAGCAAAATCATTCCAACCATTTCCACATTCTCGTTAAGCGCCGTTAAAATTTTCATATATCAAATAATGGTCCCCGTGCCATTGTCTAACTTTAGCACTAAATAGAGTCCGCTCTTTGCATTCCGGACATCTTAAATTTATTTGTTCTCCATGAAATCGCGATACGAAATGAAACAAAGCTCAATTTATTTCGCAATACATGCAAAATGTTTCGTTATATCTCTTACGTCAGAAGAGTACCCACAGATAATTCCTTTATAACTCGCATAATAATATCGGTGCTGGAAGTGGTTCAAAGCTAATATTAAAATTAAAATATAATATGAACCCAAATATAATATAAGAATGAGCACAATTAAAGTCAAATTGACATCACGATGGCTCGAGCGGTCACAAGTCTTGCGCTATGTATATAGCAGCGTTCAAAATTTCTCGTTATACAGTACTTATGTCTGCTCAAGTTTCAATGGGAGCTCCTGCACTGCATGAGGCATGGTTCCCTTTCTTTGCTAGTTATAGTCGGTAGAGCACTCTCCACGGCAGGGTTTATCGTCCGCATAAATATGATTGATAAATACATGCAGATCGCAATTTAAATTTAGAATACCAAAAAGAAGACTCAATTTTAGTATTCAAAAGATTTTTTTATTGCGTTAACGATTTGTAAAGCCCTTCAACAAATATACTGGCTGTAAAACGAAACGTTTTTATAATTCAGCAAAAAATCATTGCGTCAACGTTCAATGATGATGTACATATCTGATTTGACGAAATAAGTGGACCTTATGGCAATATTTCGAGGATACACATAACGAAAAGCAAAACTCGCCACTACCTATTGCCGACTATTTGGATACGATCGGCACAAACAGAACGGTGTTATAAATTGCAAAACTTGTTACACAATTTATTAGCGCAGTCCGTAATTACATTTTCTGTTATCTCTCTAAACGGATTGAATCAGTGAACGAATACAGCGACCGGCTCAGTACTTGCGAATTGAACGAACCGTCAGTTAGCTGGAGTTTAATTAATCTGCCGATGCAAGGAGACTTCGCTGTAGAGTCCATTAACTATTCCAAATATTATACAGCATAGTATAATATCGTCAGCGCTATAAGTACATCTAAGTAGTACTAAGTATTACTTAGTACTACTTAGATGAATAAAATAACTACAACTCTTAGTATATATTTTCGTTTGTATCATAAGGAAATTGATGAGAATTTCAAATTTTCAGAATTAAACTCTTCTGTGAACATTTCAATTTTCTCATCGGGATTTGCACATTAAGGATTACTGAAAGCTTCTTCAAAAGTACACATTTGGACTTGACGTAAATTTTTTGGACGCGACGGTTTTCAAAGTGATCTTTATAGATGAACTGTAAACGAACAGTATTGAAGAAACTTACAACTTGCAGTAAACAACGGGAACAAGGAAAAGCGTTTACAAGTTTCATTTGCAGCAGAAAAGGAAACAGAAATATATTCTTGAAAGAGAGAAATACAATTTTAGAAAACCACGTTGTAGTGTGGGCCGTTATAAGTTTAGATTAAGAATTTAATAAAGCGATTTCCTGGTGGTCGTTCGAGCTGTTTCCTTTTGTACGCGAAAAATAGTGCACATTCCTAACACGAAACGCATATGAAATTGCACAATTTCATTCTGGAAACCAGCTCTTGCTCTAGTTTAGCTGATTTAAATGAAGTTCTCTTTGAAGAACATGGTAACGTAAAAATTAAGCTAATTAAATCTTTGCTTCGAGATGAATACAAACAATGTCTTAGTGGTTTATACATTTGTAAGAAATAAACTCAAATACGCAGATCAAAATACCGGGAATGAAGATAGCAAAAACATAAACGAGTAATAACAATACTGGTAAAAAGAAAATAGAAAACTAACAAATCTTTACCTTAACGAAGCAACTAGGCATGAGAGAGGCAATATTTCACATACACAATCACAAAGCAGCTGAAAACCATACGGTGAAATGTATGGATCAGGAAGTACCTAACACTGTGATAGTCGTTCAAATGAAAATACTTCTGTAATATAATGAATATCATTACTTGTGAGTACTACACACCAATATACTACGTCCAGATTTAGATGCAAATCACCATATAAACCGACACGTAAGCTTGTCAACACTGGCGATCCCATGACAGTTCATCATCCAACACAAGCTAACCTAACATAAATCATAACACTGTCACTATCCACGTTGTAGATGCTCTACGGATAAAGAAGAGATTGAATAAGAACAGGCAGACCTCGACATCTACTTTTAACATTCAGAATGTTATATTGGATCGTTATATCATTTACTACTTAAGGATCATAGAATGATTTTGTAACAAAATAAGATTGAATTCATTGATATAATCGGTTATATAGGCTAAAGTACCTTACCATAGGAGGAGAATCTAGTAACAAAAATGGTCGAAGCAATTGTCTATTTAATTGCTAAATTAAGAATCACAGGACCGCGTGTAGAGTTGTCGCAATTATTATAATTATATGTGTCCTTCGTATATTGTGTGGAAGTTAGGAGTTATACGTAAGATACATAGGTAAGAGGAAGATTTATCATAAATGTGCCGTGAAGCGAACAAGCGACGAACTTCCAGACCGCAAGAGTTGAGCAGTCCTCGGGGCGGCGATACATCCAACTGTTATGAAATATGCTTCGAGATACACACTGTTCGCAGTTCTGCGTCAATGTTTCAGCGGAAAGTTGTATATTGCATGAAATATTAATGTAACCTCACAACTAACAAGGAGAACACAAAAATATAAAATTATTCAATAAAATCTATTACCTATTGGGAGGTCTTAAAGGAGTTTTAAAAACATCAGCCTGATGGGTTGCCAAATAATTCCTGTTTTCACCAATTCATACTGGAACAGCGTATTTATGTATGCTTCCAAGCTTCCCGCATTTTAGGAGAGATTCGTTCCTAAAAGTGCGACGCTAAAAGGGGTTAGCGGCTAATCTAGTCATATTTATTATCGTCGTAACAATGAGCTTAGTTTGTGTATAATTACATTCGATAGCCTTTGTAAACTTATTCTCAATTACGAAATCTAGAAAAATGTCTTACAATTTTTTGGCATATTTAGGTAGGTACTTGAAATTAAAAGACGGAACAGGAAAATAAAAATAAAAATTACAGCATCGGAGCTATAACAGTTCATGTAAGCTCAGGGCGGTCGTACATTCAAGCTAGGATTCATCTAGTTTATTCACAAAGCGGGGACTCGGGGAGTTGGCGACGGTTCCACAATTCCGGGTCCCGCGCGGCTCGGCCGCGACGTATGCGACTTGGCTGCCGACATCGACCGCACGATAATAGTTCAGTCCGGATATAAAATCGATGATACATATTTCAAAGACGTAGCGCTACCAGATGATGGAGCGGTTCCTTTTAAAGCTTCAGCGGAATTTTATGTCGTAATAATATATTACACGTCCTCGAATTCAATCCAATATGGCTCAACGCCGTTGTAACATGTACCTGAAACAAAGGAAACGAAACATTAAATTAAAATGAAATTCTGCTTTGTGTATTGCGTTTTGAATAGATACGGAATAAGTCTCATTTGTTATTCATTTGTGTTGAGTATTGTATTAAAGATCAATTGACTATACGTCATATTTATTTAAAGTTTTAATAAGCTCGTTAGAAGATTACATTACATACAAATGTTCCATCCATGTGCTTGTAATATTACAGGCCAAAAGATTAAAATCTATTAGAAACTTTAACGCCATGCGACTTGGCAATGGTGGAAATTATAGTTGCGATATATCTCGATATGTATGAGATGAATTTTTTGAAATCAGTGAATCGCGATTCAGTGAACTGTCTAGATAAAACCAACGGAAAGTTTGTTACACTGATCTAGTTTGGAAATATGATAGTGCAGTTTGTTGCAAAGTTTAAATTCAAAGTACCTGCACGGAGTTTTAAGTTCGTAGAGAATCGTTACGCAGAAGCGGTTGCATGTGGGAGCGGAGCGCGTCAAATGAAATACACCAGTATTGTATGAAAAGAAGCTTGAGCCGATAAGCAACAGTGCTCACGAAAACTAATTTATTAACTTAGGTTCGTTTATGAATAATTAAA
Organism: Myscelus amystis hages; assembly: GCA_018244895.1. Lineage (NCBI taxonomy): Eukaryota > Metazoa > Arthropoda > Insecta > Lepidoptera > Hesperiidae > Myscelus > Myscelus amystis. The sequence continues at coordinate 626 of DWQT01002511.1, read as the reverse complement.
TAACTTCCTGTTGGTTTACACACGGGTACGCACGGGTTGACATAATAAGGCGTGTCGCTTGCAGCTACGAAGCAAGCGCAGACAAAAATATTATACAAACTTAGAAATGAAAAACAAATGTCGAACTTAATCAGTCGCAATTTTTTGAAAGTTCCAAGTGTCGAAAATAAGGTAAACGGCGAAACTGTAGCGGCAGGAAACAAAATCAATCCGATTCACGCCTGGCAGCACAAACACCTAATGTAATTTCCAAGGGTAAAGTAAAGAGAAACACTCGGCGAAATGAGCCGAACTTTACTCGGTAAATAAATCTACTTCAGGAGCGAAAGAAGTGGCCGCAACAGAACGTCAATAGGCGGCCATCAATTAAGGCGCGAGTGTACCGCGAGCGAGATCCGGAGCGCGCTAAGATCCCGGCCTCGGGTCTCTTTTAGAGTGATTAAGTTTCTGTTAGTAATTTTAGCTCGATTAAAAACTTGGCGGTAATGAGACGCGTGTGACAAGAATTTTCGAAATTACGAAATCCTAATAACGTTTAGCAACGGAACTTCCGGAACTTGTTTTTAATCTAACAGATGTTGTTTATTGTGACAAGATGAGTAATTTAACAGATGTTGTTTGTTATC
>DWQT01002510.1:0-14014 GCA_018244895.1 Myscelus amystis hages | reverse complement strand
AATTTGGAATCAGATAGCCGTGTGTGGAATTGTCCTAAGATATTATTATTATTATGTTATTCGTAATTTAAGTAAAGAAGAGCACGGCACTGTATCGGTGGTGAAAATGTGTTAGGATTTTGACAATTTCGATAAAAATTCGATGAAATTGGTGCATTTTCGATTTCGATGAAATTGGTGCATTTTTACTATAATAAAAGCGATTGAAAAAGAATTAATCATCTGTGTTTTAGCGTACAGATGGTGCTGAGTTCTGTTGTTTTTTATATACTCGAATACCACGTGCAGAGTTAAAATACGAGTAGAGAGAGTTGGCGCAGCGATTTCTCGTAATTCGTTTGAGGCCCTCATTAAAGCTTTTGCTTTTGATGACGACATAGAGGAGTTCGGGTCGCTTGTTTCAAGTTGTTTCGCGACAAAATAGTTGCAAGCTGCGTGAATATTCGTTCCTATTTGTACTTGTATAATTGCTTTATATGTATGAATGTTTATATATAATACATATATGGATTCAAATATCACATAACATCGCATTGCGTGCATGCCGATGTGTTACTGCCATGAAATAACAAAAAAAACGAATGTTGTCAGATTTATAGAGAAATAATATCAAATATTCTTAGTAAAAATATGCTTAAAAGTTAATAAAAAATAACTTAAAGGAACCTCAATCAAGATTGTAGTGGTTAAATTATTTTGTCATCCGCATTAATGTTCCTATGTATTTTCATGCCACAGAACAAATTAATTATGTAATGTAACGCGCTGAAAAACTGCAGCGCTGATTGAGATGAAATTTTGAAAAGATTTATACACCGGTATTTATTTAGCGGATTCATACACCGTCTATCGTTAACGGTCATAAATGAGCTCGGTACCTGTCCATTAAGGGTTACCATTTCAATTATAAGAGAGGTATTAACAATTTTACAAAATGGATGCATTATTTGAATCCACACTTCTACATTACTTATCATGGTCGTAAGAAACAGACAGAAACAAGTCTTAACAAGATCTATACGTAACAAAGCACAATCCCGGAGAGAAAACGCGGACTATTGTCGAGAAATTTCCGGAGATCCCTAATTTGCCTTATTACTGAATAGATTTTTGCAACCGCTACAGAAGTGCTCTCATGCTTGTTTGTGTGATGCGTTTTGTCAACAGATATTTGTACTTTTTATACTACTTACCTCTGGTTAACATTCTTAAAAGGAAAAAAATAACAGGATTTCGTTATGTTAGAAAATTAGATACAATAATTGCTGCACAATGTTTCACACTTTAACTGCTTCGATTTACTTTTGCTACTTTGTCTTATTTTAATATGGATATTGATACATCGAATACACTATTCAACTTCTGCTATTAACACAAAACTCTCATAAATCATAACATTGCGGTATTACATCCCTGTAACTGCATCATTCTCTAACTTATTATTGTAATGTAAACACGGGAGTATTTGTATTTGTTAATGTACGTGTCTGTTAAATATAAAACAAAAGGTAACGCAAACTCAAACGTACATCACAGAGTACTAAGATAGAAACGCTTTATTAAATTGAATGCCTACTTTATATCGGAAACAATGGCGAGCGAGTAGCGGCACTGTTCATAAAATTGTATTTTGAATGGTATGCGATGAATAATCTTTGAGAATTGTTATGAGGCAAGCCTCAGTAAAACTAAAAACCTTTGACATAAATATGTTATTTTGCACATAATCATAAAGGAATTTAAATATTGTACAATGGATCAATGTTTAACTAAATCCTCTCTCATTTAAGCAAGTTAGCGAAGTTGTGTAAGCAATGGCCGCGAGATTGCAGCTATATTTTAAAAATGTTCCCCGTTCTGTTATCTGAATTTTCAATTATAACATAGACCTATTCACCTTCCCAAAGGAGCTGCCACTTCATTAGAAAAATGGCAGAGGGACTCCAGAAAATAAGAAAAGCTCAGCGCGTTTCCGCCTCGAGTGACATTAAGTCAATGAACTTTCAAGCTGTCTCTATCCTGCTAATAACCAGTCGTTAGTTTCATTTCATTTGCAGGCGTGATGCCAGCGCATTTGACTCGTATTACTTAATCATAATCTCATAGAACCTTATCATTATGATATTAGAGCGATGTTTGAAAAATCACTGCACATTTCATATCATCAAAGTAATTAGAATGGTATATTATTGTACTATGTCTACGTACGTTACTTTCGCCATTAGTATTGTATCGAAGGTTCTGGTCGAGCATTTGACGATGTTGAGGAACTTGTGATGACATTCCCTTGGGTATCGACGAATTTAAAAGCTAACATTACGGTCGCAGGGTGTTGTGTGTGCGCCCCGCAAGGCAGCGTGCAGGGCGGCGCGCAGGTGCCCGGGGTGTCGCACTCCACAGCGGCGCCCGCCGGCGTCGGCGGCGTCCGAAGGTACGCCCCGCTATTACACCAGACACTACATCGGTGTGCATACGTCAGTTTCACGGACGGTGCCACTATTTGTTATTCAGGCGGATGTGTTCTTGACTATGCATAGCCCATCAAGAGAACGATACTCGTATGTCACGGGACCTTACACTGTGTTCGAAATGCCATAAAACATGGAATTACAGAAATAAATATATCATCTTATGTGCATATTTGATATTCTGTTTATTACGTCATAATGTTTGTATACTTTTATATATTACTAATATAATTATAAAGGTCGCGATGTCTTGTATAAAAAATACTAAACATTATTTAACAGTGACGAATACTGTTCACTCTTATTCATTATACCATTTTGCACATTTTTAAATTCAGATGAAAAATAAAACTAGTCAAATACCTCCGGTTTGGTGGTTTAATATCGATGTAAATGAAATACACGTCGACTGGCTAATCATTTGTTAACTAATTACATTTTGCGAAACAGACTAAAATAGACTAAAATGATCTCAAAATAAATACTATTATAGTTGTAATTGTTGCAATAAAATCAAAAATGTACATACTACTAGGAACTCTTGTGCCAAATACTCGTATACTTTTTACGTAATACGCTTCATTTGACGTGATTATCGGGAGGAGTAGTATCTATGAGGAGTAGTATCCAGATCAGTGCAGGGCCCATGAAGGACACATACCTTACATGTATGTATAACATACACATATATATACGTATAACACGTACGTATAATACGTATAACCTATACGATTGGTGTTCTAAACCGTTGGTTCGTAGGAGTTACGCCAGGCTACATGGTACCTACTAGTAGCCATCAATGTATTTATGTACATCTTGATATTCATACATTCAGAGTTTTAAATTACAAATTTCGACCCCAGAAACTTCATATTTCATATGTTCGTATCATATCGTAGTTCATATTTCACGTACAAAAAATTAACCAGAAACCCTCTCCTAGAAACGGGTACTCGCATTTCTCCCGGAATGCGGTGGAACTTGAAGTGTACTTGGAGACATGACTAGGGCTTTATACAATATAGAACTATTCAAACTTATCTTTAATAACATCAAGTTACCTGATATATAGTACTCCTTCAGCAGTGAAAATATTTCCTTATTAGTTCAGTTCATAAACTTAAATTGATCTTAATTCATGATAATGACAGTGTAACTATAAGAATTTCCACGCAAATTGTAATGGCTTTTGAGAACGTAAAACGAAAAAGAAGTTTGATTGTTTGAAATTAACTCGAACACTATCAAAGTTTATAGATATAGTATAATTTCAAGAAGAACAAATATCCAACAGATCCTCTATAGAGTTCTACGGGAGAACACATCAATTAGATTAATAAAACATGAAGTCAAAGTAAGTAATCGATCATAACACGTAAATAATATAATTACATAGAAAATAATTCAATACTTGAATAAATAATAACTATAAAATAATATGCAATATGCAATAATATGAGAGAACGAAAATCTTCTTTATACATCTTTAATTTTCCAATAAATTGTAATGAATACATTTATTAATCTTAAGCAGTGATAGCGTAGTGGTTTGAAATTCAGCCTCTCACTCCGGGGGTCTCGGTTCGATCCTGGCACGCACCTCTGATTTACCACGTGCGTTTTATAACTGAAATTTAAATATCATTTGCTATAACGGTGAAGGAAAACATCGTGAGGAAACCTGCACACCTTAGGGATGTTATAAGCATATATAATATTATCTGAAGTGTGTGAAATCTACCTATGCGCATTTGGCCAGCGTGGTAGACTATGTCCTAAATCCCTCAATGCGAGGAGAGCCGGTCCAGTAGTGGACCACTAAAAGGGTGAAAAGAATATGCAATATGCAATACCAACCATAATAGTGTTTTATAATATTAGTTGATATATCTTGTTTTTATCTACGTGATCCGCAGTTGTGTACTTACCTATACAGTCGTTGTTGTTTTACACTTGTTCATTTTCAAATTTCGGATTTTCATAGGATTTTTGTTATAAAAACATGAAGATTGACTATTTTATAAAACTATTCGGTGCAGTATGGTTTCTATTAAATCTTTATAACCTGTCTATTCATAAATTTCCTACATTAACCCAATTAATCATATAGCTCGTTAATCAATTCAACAGCGTTTTCCGCGTAATATGTTTTTGAAAAGGAAATAAATAGCTATAGTAGATATTAGCTATAATCAGGTATTGGTGAGCTGTTGTAAAGAAATTATGCGATCAACGTTAAGTGCACTTAAGTACAAGACGTGATACTTAACACTAGAAATTTATCAAGTCAAGAACACATTCCCCTCGTGTCGTATAGTAAGTTATATTATAAGTTATAAATCTAATTATTTTAAGTAAATGGACAACTGTTATGTTACACTAAAAACATCTCGTGCAAATTGATTTTATTTTATTACATTACATTACATTACCCTCAACCAGACGATTCGATTACTACACAATTTCCTAAAATATTATTTCACACTTGAAATCGTCTGCTATATTAATTCTTCCTACTTCAATATAATATTAACAGTAATATAAGGATTTGCATAAAATGTAAATTCACTAACGCACAAAATTCAGTATGTTGATTCCCAAAACAACAGTATTAATTTAACTCTAATCGTGTTATTTTATCGTTGATAGATATGTAAATGTGGATGTTATTTTTTATATTAATATTTTATCATCTGCTACGAAACAAATCGGGTGCGACGAGACTATGTAAGTAACTCATTATTTAGACGATATATACGTTTCCAATAAAATTTTATGTATATTAAGAGCCAAATATCTGAAATGAATTAATTACAAATCATCGAATGTTATCGGTGGTTGTATTATCGAGTAGGAATAGATCAGCTGCATGAAGATAATATTACTGCACGTTTGACTCACTAGTAGTTATTTATGCAAGTAGGTCGTTTGAGGTATTTAAACAAATTGTGCAAGACAATTTTGATCTGTTATTGACATGAAGAATTTGGATACATTACATACGATTATAAGTTATTAACAAGACCCTCTGTAAACTGTATTTACTCTTAGATAAGTACAAATAGTATTAAGAGTAAGTAGGTAGTATCGATTAAGGTGAATAGGTCCATTATACATGAACCACATCGCGAAATTGAATTGTTATCTAAAATACTATAACGTATTATAATTTTATAGAAACACATGTGAGTGTAAAAATACTTGACATGAAGGTTTTGTAAATGAAACTTAGGTATGTAATGTCGTTTGTTGTGTTCAGATTGTACAAATTAAAACATTTTGCTTTAGAAATTCTTCTGTATCACGGTAGATTATTTGCATTCGCATGAAACACTTACCAATAGGAACCTGCACGAAACGCTATTAAGATGTCCTCAGTACGGGATTTTTGACATGCTAACAATTCAATTTCGCTTTTTAGCTTCTGTATTAACTTTATTTGTATGAACTGGCTTCGGCACTGAAGGTTTTGGCTTTTTTCCAACTGCGAGAACCTTCGGCAGTTTTATAGTCTCATTACGAGAGACGATGCGATATTTTTCCGCTATTTACCATACAAATTATAGTTGTTGACCAATAATATGCCGCTCAGAGCGCTGTTTATGCCGTGCTTGTTGAGACGCCTCTGCGAGAAGCGGACAGCATAGTATTATTTCGGTGTTTGCACACAGATTCAGTCAGTATTCCAGAGGACGTGGTTATCGAGACTGGCGCACTCGAGGCGATCCGACGCTCATCAATTCTCTCTGGCGCAGCAGGCAGCCACTCGGCATTCGCAAACAACTCGGTGAGACTTTCACAAATGCTACCAAAACACTGGACACACTTAATCAAACCGAATACATAAGTAGGTACATGCAACCTCTTCAAAATACAATTATATAGAGCCTTATAAAAGTCCTTAAATCGTTTCAGTTCTCTCGATCAATTTTAGTCTTCATGAAATTTGAAATCATATAGTTTGGAAGTGTTGTGTATAAGAATTTGTAGGTAGGAACATAATGTTTTATTGCGTTACCCTACAGTTAAGCGATATGCATGTCCGACATCGTACTGCCAATAAACGCATTCCGTGATCGTCCGTCTTTCATTTCATACATTACAGGAAGAAGAAACAATAACAACTTTGTCACTATATCGTATAACTAATTGTGAAGAAACGGTATTGTATGAATTTAACATGAACTATCGTGGGATAAAATAGTTATACTCGTACATTTTGTAACAAATATAAGCCTTTTGGAGGCGTTACATTTTCTGGCAGAATAGTATCTGTAAAGTTTTTAAACTTTATTATGCCACAACGAACTAAAAAGATGTTTCATGGTTACTAATATGTATTACGAGGAGCCTCAAAGAACATCATCAGCTTTCCCTAATAATGTTTGCGGGGAGGGCCTCATCAGACTGCAAGGGAAGCTGTAGAGGCCCGTAGAGCTAATAGCAAATTACACATTCAGAACCTTAAATAGTTTGCGATGAACCATCGTACCGTGTACTTACTAGGTAAACTTCCTTGTGAGGGACGATCACGTATAGGTAGCTTTATAAAAAATGCATGAGATAATTGGCTGTTAATAAATGAATCAGATGAAAATCTACTTGCCACTGAGCACAAAACTTCTATTGGAGTCAAAAAAGACTTTTTAAAACTTATGTATTGAACACATATAAAAGCTTTTTTTTTCGAACAACTTAAAAAACAGGACAAAATAAGTTATATAGAAGTTTTAATTTTTTTTATAAAAATAAAACGTTACGAAAGTTCAACTATGCGCGAGTTTGAATATTGTAAATACGTAGTTTGAAATTTCTCTATGTGAATTGTAAACTTTTCTGTAGTTAGTTCTCTTCATTGGTGAAGAATAAAAAGTTCCACAATAGTCAGCACACTAAACTCTGAGACACTCGCCAACAAAAGGGCCCTCAGGTCGAGCCGACAGCCGCGAGTTATTTTGCCGCTGACTGTTGCGCTTCTGTTTGTGTACGTGCAAATGCACAGAGGGGTAAATTACCCTTTCTGAATAAGTTTCGTTAAGGTTTAGCGATTTAAATGTAATTGTTCCTGATGTATTATAATCAGCTCCATTTTTAAATATAATCCATTCCATCGATCCATCCATCCATCTATTTTGAATCATCAATAGAAAAAGTTCAATAACATCAGTAATTTTGTGCTCATTCCCTATGTAAAATAAACCACGAGATCATTTTTCACAGGAAACGCCGAGATATACATAGTGTTGGCACTGCTGATTGGATTCTTGACAGTGGTAGTAGGGTGCTGGCTGTCAGACAACTGCTGGTCGCCGGAGCCGGAGGACGCGCTGGCCGGCGGCTGACCCGTGGCGGCGGGCGCTTGCACGCACGTGTAGCGCCCGCCGCCGGCGGCCGGGCAGCGCGAGCGGGACAGCCCGCCCGCCGCCGCCGGGGAGTGCGAGCGGGACAGCCCGCGCTCGCTGTCCCCGGTGCTGCCGCCGGCGCGCGGCCCGCGGCTGCTGCACGCCGCCCGCCATCTCTGCCGCGCCGCCTGCCTCGGTGTGCCGTGCCAGAGGCCGAATCCCCCAGTTTTCTGACCCGGGCCTTCGCAGGGCTCCTGTCGCCTGCACGAAAAAACTAATGGAAACCATATCCAGACTATTGCGAACGGTGGAGTGTGCGAAAATTATTAGAAACCCGTAGATGTTGCCCACAGTTATAACGTTTACTTATAAGAGTGAAAAGTTTTATCTGTATGGTGAAACGGTAATGAGGTGCCGAGTTTTATAAACTACATGAGCTTCGATTAATATGTCTATGTATTCAATTCTAGGAATGCAAATTACATAACATGTAACGGTACACACGGACTCCGGATGAGTAAATAGTAAATTCTGTATGATTACGGATCTCTCATTATAAACTGCGCTTCTACCTTAACTTCACAATTGACCTTACCTAACCTGCGTGGTGCGACAAAGTGCTCTCTTCGCACCACGTTACTATTGTTTCAAAAAACATGTGCCTTGAAACGCTTTTCACAACTTGACTTGTAGTTTAGAGCGTGTTTTGAACCCTTTAGAAGAAATTTCTTCTTTCTGTCTTTATGGACGAGTATCCCATATATTAAGTGCAATACACATCATGACCGTGCCTTTACCCTTCTATAGACTTTGAGAGGGACGTAACTAACAATAGGTTTTTAAAATATGATTTTTTTTTAAATCACATTCAAATGATTACTTTTGTATTTTTGTAAAAACCCAGCTTGGTTTCTTCTGTTATAATATAAGACGCATTAATTAATAGTTCTTAATAAGGGGATGTCAGATAGGACCAAAAGTCTTTTACTAAACAAGCGTCAATTGGATTTTATAAAAATACCATCGTAATAAGCTAGGATACAACTTTAAAGAGACAACGACATGGTTACATGAGTAAATGTAGAGTTTTGATACATTTTTGGCAATTAGTAAGTACTCGTACGTACTTTTTACATGATTATAAATTTGAGCATTGCTATTTTATCTATAAAAATATATCCAATGACTTAAAGCAATGGCTTCATTAAACGTTACAAAACTAGTACAGGAATTCGGTTCTTTAAACAGCTTCATATTCATGATTAATTTTATCAAAGCGAACGTGTGGAAAGTGAAGCTAGGTGCAGTGAATTTTAAGCGACTGTTATCATCAAATTCTATTTTTTGGACCTTTCCCTGACGGCATTGAAATGAGTGGTGGATGTTTTTCGATTATTGGAATTGTATTATTATCGTCTAAATGTTGTTTTCGGGTAGCGTTTACTCGCAAGTTCAGTCGTATAACATTCCTTTAAAATCTCTCTCCTTAATTGTAACTTATATTACTTACTAAATGTATTCTACCTGCCAATGAAAGTCCCGGCCATATTTAATAGAATTTTCTTTTACATTGCTATGGTGACATAATTATAACAAATCATGCCATAAACAAATTTTACCTTTCTGCACGCCTTCCAAATAAACTTTAACTTTGCCAAATCGCACGCTTCTCCGTGTGCGCAAATATGTTTAAAAATGGGTAACAATTTTCTCTTCATATATTAATATAGATATAATTTGGTCTAAATTAACGTTTCGGTCAATAAAAAGTAAATCACTGCGATGATTCTAATTTTAATATGCATATATAGGTATTAGAAGTGTATTGAGCGTTGTTCAAAGGAAGAATTGAATACTTTTTCTAATCTTTTGTCTTTTAATTCGTTGTGATAGATTTAAGATCATCTCTTTATGAAGTGAAATGTTGTGCATCTTTTTGATATGAATATTGAAATGAAGAATGGTTGGCTATTAAAAAATTAAAGTCCACAAATCGCGGCATACTAGTACCTACGTCGTTTTACCTATTACAGTTTTTTTGTAACCTTAGTAATTCGACATTACCCTGCATCACACTAGTTATACCCATTTTACCAGGTCATCATGGCAAATTATTTTCGATTTATTACGAATATAATAACAGAATGGTATGGAAACCACAATAGATTACTATAAGAGAATGAAGGCCATTTCGATTGATGTGTATTCGGTGTTTTAAGGTGTTTGTTATCTAACACAGGAATCTATTGATATTATTTAATGAATATCAAAAAATACAAGTATTCAAAATAATTACCAAATTACCATTTACGAGAAAACTCGACGTGAATATTATTGAGAACTTTCTTTAAGGTGAAAATGTAGGATCGTGAAAACAATAGATACCTACGTAAATACATATATCCGATGTGGCTGTCGAATTTTTCATTTTTTTTGTAATGAGTCCCCGTGTATATGTAGGGATATAGCTAGAAATAGGCGATCCATTCATTGACTTCAATAAAATATTGGTGTGAATATTAAACGAGTAATAATAAACCAAATAAAGAGAGAACGTTGATTTATCGGAACGTTTAAAATGGTTGTAATACATGCACATTGCATTACTAGTAGTTATTATATTTTTTTAAATTAAATTACTACATATTGATAACGATAGTGAGTAATATTGGTTCATTTTAAGTCCAATTACGTTATGAAAGTAGATAGACATACATTATACTTATTATTAGAATACTGATAAGAGAACCGACTGAATAGTCAACATTTTTAAGAATTGTATAAATAAGGTAGACTATAGGCTATTCCTTGTATGAATAGAAACATATTTTACTCAAAAAATAATCATAATGTTGAATTTTATTGGATTATTCATACTATATCCTATACATAGGTATAACTTGAATACAACAGTGCGCAGTGCTATTGTAATATTATGTGACATAAGCGATACATGACAGTGCTGTATATATGCGATACATGTGCTAGGTGACATCAGCGATACATCATAGTTAAGTGAATCATTGAAAAACAGAAAAAAACATCGCGGGAGCATTGCAGTTGTTTTTTGTCTAGAAGTCTTGTTCATGTTAGATTATAATTATTTATTTCCTTTATATTCTTCATGTATTATACGAGTTGTATTGAACAATAAATAAAACCATGTGGATTGTAAAATGAGGAGAAATGTTAAACAGGAAATAAGTACGCTTGAGGTTCGGAAAGAGTATATAATAATTATTTATTATTTGCACAACTTCCCCGACTTGCTGCGTTAGTTTCTAACTGATAATTTGCATTTGCTTGAAAACTTCTGTCTAACAAGATACACTGCCATCCACAGAAACTTCAATAAGCTACATATAGCCATTATTTCCCGTTCTGGATATTGAGTTGAACTTTTACGAGTTTCGTAATTACCTATAACCAAATTAAATATAATTTATATTATCTTTATTTATATTATATTTATATATTATTGCTTTATGAAGTTATACGTCCTACTATTTTTCTGTCAAACTGTCTGTTGATTTTACTAATTTCATAACTCGCACAAGAAATAACATTTTGTACTTGTAACATTTTATAACGTGAAACTAATCTTTACTATCGTACTATATAGTATATATTACAGGTATTAAAATGTATATGTGTGTTTTATGGTTGATCTCTTTATTAGTGAGAATTATAGTAAGGTATAAATAAAACAGAAGCAGATCTACAACACAGAAGTCCGCGACACTGAGATAACATGCGCTGTGCCAAATCAAACAGCGGCTATAGTGACGCTCCCTCATATTGAATTACGTGAAGCTTCATGGACTTAATAAAGGACTTTTCTGTTATAAATCTGTTTCTATATATTAACGAAGATCAAATCAGTTTCGCAAACCCATTGTGTGAATAATGTAAATATGCAATAAATTCGTTCAGGTATGAATTAAATCATGTGTTGAGGACTGGTAAGCTTGATTAATTTAGGAATTGAGAAAACTTGTAAGCTCAAATGACTATTAATTAGCAAATACTAAATAACTTGATAAAACTTTAATATTGTCATTATTTGTCACGAATCATTCTAGTAAATGTAATAATGTAATACTTTTGATGTTTAATTTATCTTCTCTTTCCGATACAGATTTATACATAGTTAATAGATTAAAGAGTTGAGCAGAACCTCCAGAATATTATTAGTTTCCATAGAAAATAGGCCGTCGCGAGTTCAGTGCTCTGCGCATGGTGACACAGAAAGGCTTTCTCGCCTGACATTTCTATACATAACTACTTTAAAACGACTATAGTCATATTCATCCACTCCATTAAAGGAATTCAAGTTGCGGTTTTGGAGTGAACCCCTAGCGCCAATACGTCAGCCATCAATTTCATTAAAGAGAAACAGTACAAAATCGATTAAAGTCTTTTGTGTTTATTCATTAATTTCGTGTTACTGTCACGAACATCTTAACTCTTAAGAATAAACAGATTTAGACATCCATTAATTTCTTTTAATATAATCTGAGCGTACCATTATTTTCTCCACAAATCAGACAGCTCTTCTGCAAAGGAAGCTAGTGCAATTACGGCATAAAATGTATTCCATCTAAGTTTTAAGAACGCGAGCATAAAATGAACTCTTGTTGGTCGTTAACGTTTCGGAGTGGCCTCTTCCCATTAAAGGGATTCTTTAAAAAAAAGATGCACGCAATTTGCTGGCTTTTTGGTGCCGGTTTACATTAAATTGCTTTACTATCAAATTTTATAATAAAAACTATCGAATCAGCGATAGTCTAGTGCTCTGAAATTTTGCTGCCCGCTCAACCTGTCATGATTAACCTGCACACCATTTAGAATATGTTGTGAATATACAATATTTCTGAGGTGAGTGAACTCTGCCATTGAGAATTTCACCAGCGTGTTAGACTATGACCTATAACCTCACACCGCGAGAGGAGTCCCGTGCCCGATAGACGAACAATAAGGGTGGTTGAAGAAATTTAAGCTTAACGGTTAAGAAATTAGGACGCAATTTATACATAGCTATCTAAGCAACATACATAATTATGTTTGTACTCGTATTATCTTGATTGAATGCTAAATAACAATGTGACGGAATAATTTTTGCGATATCAAAGTAAGAAAGGACAAACTTTGAAAAATTGTAAAACTCCTAACAAAGGAACGGCCTATCTTATTACACACCACATCGCCGTCGGTTACATTTAACAAACTTTGGATGACCTTTAGAAAGGTGTAGGTTCGCCCTTTCTAATAAAGGGAACATGGTAACTGGAGCAGCAAATTCTTCGTTGGATTTAGTTAATAACATCATAAAATATTTTTAGGATATTTAAAAATTAATTATTCTGGAATGAATACTCGGTTATTAAAAATTAAACAAGTCACAGGTAACTATAGGCAAACACTTTTTAATTAGATAACGGCGAGGAAATTTAAATAGGGTTTGGTTTAATGCAATTGTTTTATTGTTATTGTCGAGTTATTGTGTACTTAGTAATTAAATCAACATAAGTAAATATATACGTAATCAAAAGCTATATAAAACCAATAACATAAAATATACTGCATTAAACTAAATCTGAAAGTGGAAAATAGATGTGGGCGTGTTCGCCGCGTAGGAAAGATACTTTGTACGACAAAGACCAAAGCCCAAGAGATAGCTCATAAGCACGATGGTCCATATCAGGCGGCTATTTCCGTTGCCGGGTGGCACCATACACACGTTTTATAAAAAGAGGAAAATAACCGACCTTTTATGACAGTCTGCCTAATACTATTAAATGAACCATTCTTTACGAGTATATCCAGATCGTGCTCCTCGCGCTGTGTCCCTCATTACTGAGAGTCGTGATCCCGCCGTTTTGGGATCATTTTCTTTTTTTATTTTCTTTCGACATGTATGGCAGTCTTTGCTGTCAATAAATACAACATGAACGTTGTTGAGCGATAAGTGACTGAGAAAGTGCTTTACTCTATTTTATTGAAAATTGCAATTCAGTGTTTTGGTTCAATAAGTCGAATTCTATCACCAAACATATTGATAGCTGCTATGATATAAACTACACAATATTTTTATCGTTGCCGTTATACTATTTCGAGGCATTCCAGCTCAGTCCTCAGGGGTAGAGGCGCATCTGTGGGCGACCTGAGATAGGAATATAATCTTAGCTGGGGTCGATTACAAAT
>DWQT01002509.1:0-14017 GCA_018244895.1 Myscelus amystis hages | reverse complement strand
ATAAGGTATTGAACTAGACTTTGTTAAGTTTTATTTTTAAACCAGCTTTTGCCCGCGGCTTCGCACGCGTTAAATCCTCACTCCCTACTTCTTCTTTATCTTTATCTTTACATAGTACGTATATTAAAGTCGGTTTTCCTTCCTGTCCCTATGTATGTGTAGATCTTTCAAACTACGCAACGGATTTTGATATGGTTGTTTTTAATGGATAGAGTGATTTGATGGGAAGGTCTATATGTATAGTAGCACTCATTATACAGTAGAGAAATACTGTTATTGTTGCGAAACTAAGGCCGAAAGTAGATTTTTTGGCCGAAACTGGCCGAAACCGAAACCAAACGTTCGGTCGGTCACTACTATGGTAGTATTGTACTATATTTACATGTATATCTGCACCCGCATGTATGTATTGTATATGCATTATATTTTTCGAGCCTTAGTCGCGCCAGTGTTAAGCGACGATTATTCTATGACTAATGTCCGAAATATTCAGTAATTTGGAGGTGACTATAATTTATATTTTCAGACCTGTTTATGGTGTATAGACGTATTAAAGTATTTGTATAATCAATTGAAATTTTTCATTGATAAAATATTTCAATCGAAGTTATAATCATAAAGTATATGGTTTAAATCTTATTAAATCTCCGGGTCGTTCTTTCTTGACGTTTTTTTATTAAAAAGACACATAAGTGTACCACTAATAGGTAAAGTAGTAGTAGTGAGGTAAGGTTCTAGTGATAAGGAAAAGCTTGTTCCCACAGTGTTTGTTATATTTATTTATATTTTTGTAAGTTCTTCAATCCCACGTCTGCTCGAACAAGATTCATTGTGATTAAGCAGGTCTTTATATTATTTTATGTATTTTATAAAGTTAATGCTTTATGTGCCGAAAGTATTAAATAAAATAAATACGACGCGCAAAAGTATTACATATATTCATAGTTTACAAAAAATATAAAAAGGAATGCCTAATTGTAATGTTTTCGCAGATAATCCACTCGGATTTTGTGTGAGTGCTAAAACTAGATACATTAGTAAATCAGGCGTCTCGACGCTGTGTATCTGTTTGTTCGAACAATTACATACACGAGGCGCCAGTCGGTCAACACGAGTACGGCAAACTTTATACATGTATTGATGTAACATTTTGTTCCTCACTTACATACGACTATATAAATATCTACAGTTTAGATTCCGTTACGTTATACTTAGACGTAAGGAAGAATCACTTCCGTGATTAAAGTATTCACACAATTCGTATCCTCACGATTTCATTAACTTTCATACCTAACTAGATTCAACACTGGGAAGACTTCGAAATTTTTTTGATTTTTAAGAATCTCATATTTACTGTTTCTTTTATGCTATGCGGGTTATCTTGCCGTTAGCACCCGACCAGAATAGCCTATATACAAAGAATAGTTACCTCCAGAAGTCATAATATTTGTAATGACTCCATATTTGTGCCTGTACAGTTGGCGAATTGAAAATACTTTCGCCGCAACTTACCGATTCAAGTTATACCTGTTTGAATCAACTTTATTTTTAATTGTTATGGTCTTCGTAGTTAGCATAAATTGATGATTACCGAGTAAGTAGTAAGTATTTAAGCGACGATCACCATACACCGTAAAGTGCTTTGCCCCGTTTAATATATACATTATTTGTATATATCTGTATAAAATGTCTTAATTGTTAATGAAAACATAACAAGGGTAAGCTCCTGTGGTGTTTCGCATTTGTTTTTAGAAACATCATTTCGAATTTAATAAGTTATACATACATTGCAAAATCAAATACAATATAATCCTAGTAAAAATATACGAGTATTACACAAAAGAATCCAAAGTTCTCAGTGTAAGCGTAGAAATGAACAATTTTCAATAAGCCGCGTTAACATCAACAATCTTATCGTTTTCACACATTCGCGCTGTAAGTATTCTTCAACATTTTATATTTATCATTTTATCTCTCAACATACGTATAATATCTCCACAATTTGTTATCGCTACGCTCATTATACCTGGCGCCAATATTCAATATCAATAAAGCGATAACGATATTTCAATATTGCGAATGTACATGTATACGTAATACGCGGCAACGTCTTACCGGCGTCTGCCGAAATACATTATCGCATATCGCAAAATACTTCCTCGCACATTCACTGATAAATGCCATTACATAGAGCGCCAATGAAATTGAAGCGCATGTGAACAAATTCAAATTTTTCCATGATCTTCACAAAATACAAATTGACGTAAGCCAACAGATGACTGATCCTACTGATTATCTCTTTCTAACTGTGGATAAAGAGAGCTGTCTCTCTCAATCGCTGCGCTACAAAAGTGAATCGTTTATACAGCACTGTGAATACAAGAAAAATCAATCAATAAACCTGCCATGAAACCTACGACGTTATAATAATACTGGTGATTTACGCATTTGCCTCGTTGACTATCGATAAGCTAACAGTTTAAACACCCAGTAGATCGATAATAAAATAGTGTTTACAATTCATAGAGTATTACTTATCATATACCTATTATGCATGTGTTAAAATTCATAAGTAAAAGGCGAGCGAACGCTTACTGTTCGCTGTAAGTGCTGACAGCTCCTTACGTTCAGAAGTTCTAGAGTAAATTCTATAACAGATTTATTATATAATAAAATAATAGTGTCAACTATGTTTCTTGGAACACCGTAGACAAACGTACGAAACAGTTATTTTAGAAATAACTTCAATGAAGAATACCAATTAAGTAATTAGCACCGTGCAATTAAATAACTTAGTCGTAAAAATCGTACGTATGAAAATCTTCCACTACTGGCGATTCAAAGTGAAAAATAAATATAGTTGTTTTGGACTGTGACACAGTAGTAAAGGAAGATAGTGTGGAGTGTACGATAGTAGAAACCCAGACGCATCGTGACGACATTGACTGTCATGTGGTCAGCCATCGACGTGTCAATGAACTTACTGCTGTCCCAATTTCCTGTGAACTTTTACTGCTGAAAGTTCGTTTGTAAGTTCACGGACCGCTAGCGCGCACAGTTATTGAAGTATATTATCCTGCATAAAATAACTGGTAAATGCTAATTATTTTTTTAGGTTTCTCGATAACATACAATATTGATATAGAAGGAGAATTATGTTATAAAACCGGAAAATAACAAATACAGCTCTTTTTATATTTTCTTTTAAAAAGGACAAGTAAGACAAGACAAGATAGTAACAGATGTTGAAAATAATTAATTAAGCGACGCAGTAGCTTAAGGAATGAAATACTTTCGAGAGTAAAAAGAAAAGCCCTGAAAAGGTTGACGAATGCGTTACTTAAGCATACTGAGGTCATAACAGTATTTTAAAATATGACGAAGCCGTCGTTAATCGAAGTGACGAAAGTTGATAACGGTGTTGATATGATTGGAATTATGTTGTCGTCCGTTTGTGTATAACACTTGAATTTTTATTAGCAGCTGGGTACTCATCAATCACTCCCAATGTACAATAACAACGCGAGCGTATTACCAATTAACTCTAATTGTATTATGAAACTGTATTTTTGAGATCTAGGACCATCCCACTTGAGTATTGATTAACGTCTCTTCGTATTCATCACTCAATTATGGACAGGCATTCTTTTTTCAAACTTATGCCTACATCTGGCTTATTAGTTTTAGATAAGAATCGCGGAAAGGCATGCTGGCTAAAGCAAATGATTAAGTATGTTTGTGAACATAGTTATATCAAGTATAAACGCATCGAGTTACGATTGTCACACAACTGTGAAGACGACTTTTAGTGTATAGGTGTACAGATTTTTTACAGATTATCCACTAAACAAACCCAAAAACAAACACATTTGAGTATTATTCGACTGCATTTTCCTGCCAGTTTCATTGTAAATACCGAGAGTGCGATTAAAACCGCAGTCTTCTTAACAAAACAAAAGAACAATCTGCTTATCAAACGTTTAGCGCGTTTCCGACGTAGCTTACTCATTGCAATTGCTCATTGGTATTCGTAAAACTGTTAATCGTATTAACGCTCGGAGTAAATGATTATAACTGATGAAGCATTTACACTCAGTATAGGGTCAAGGTTAGCAGTTGCTATCATAGACAAACATTAGAGAATTTGTTATTTAAGCCCATTAAAAATTCTTCGTTCATAGATAAATGTTTATCGCTCTG
This sequence comes from Myscelus amystis hages, assembly GCA_018244895.1. Lineage (NCBI taxonomy): Eukaryota > Metazoa > Arthropoda > Insecta > Lepidoptera > Hesperiidae > Myscelus > Myscelus amystis. Next base: position 9,817 of record DWQT01002509.1, on the reverse strand, counting down.
CAATTTGTGAGGTAAATAGTATATTAAAGAAACTACATATTATTGATATTGCCTTGCTTCGAAAAGTTGTTGAAGTTAAAGAAAGTTTTCCCATATTTTTCGAAAACCATTTATAGATGGAAGGTCATTGTGTATGGGCATTGAACCTAAGGATCTCGAAGGTTAGTCTATGACCGAAACAGAATATCATGTGTAAGTGAATAATAAGTTCCGTAAGTGAAAAAGCGCATACATTAAAGATAAGAGTCACGGACGTTATATAAATAGTAAGAAGCAAGTGGACCGAGAAAAAGTAGCGTTCACTTTAGTTCGTTGGTGTCGTTAGTTCTAACGTTAGCTTAGAAATGTAATTCTACTTTTCACAAAACTACAGTTCCAAACGCAAGCTTCGTTCGCAACTTATTTATCAATACTTCCCGATGTATCAAGTTGCTTCGTTTCCCCGTTTTCTGTTTATCAGCAATTTCCCTCAGATTGATGTGTTAAGTCGAAACTCATGTATTGTGGTGCCCTAAGCTGGCCAATGTTTGTAGAGTGGATGCCTTAGCACCGCTGCAAAACCACTCTGCAAATATAGGTATACCATAAAACACTTCGAGTGCATCCGACCTTTCTTTGAGTACTGCTGAGATTGGAACTGCTCTGACGTTTTCTACTTACCTTTCTTTATTTTCGGGCGCATTTTAAGGAATCTTATGCTTGTTTTTATAAATGTAAGGATATATTAAAAATAAAGAATTATTATTATCGGTATCATGGTAAAAAATGATTAGTTACGTGCAGTGAAGGAGACGTTTGATAATTTTTTATATATTTATTTGTGTTAAAAATTACTCATGATTTAGTTGATACTTACTTAGAGACGATATTAGAGTCTAATGGATTAACTTAGGGTTAAGCTGTAAACAATAAGCATTAACGTAGTCTTTTTGTATCCTTCAATTCTGCATTAGCACCTTTTATTCTCGTTGTTTGAAAGTTCGACGACTTCAATGCGATTAAAGCAGTTTACGCATACTCAAGTATTCGAAAGGTAAACATGTTTGTGAATCGACAAATATTCCGACTTGGGGTAGACTGGAAAGTACATATCGAGTTACGAAATCGCATTCTATTTACCGATTATTCCGTGTATTACTATAAATTATTGCCACCGTAATGCTATTAGGAATCTGTCCACACTACATTAAGATACATTTAACGCGCACTTGTATATAAAACAGCGGCTTATAATTCATATTTTATATGACCACATGGCACCGTATTACCGTACGTACATGCCAGCTGTTTAAAATTTGTTATCTGGAATTTTCCCAACTACATTCAACCGTTTGTTTCTCAAACTCATCTAATTAATGCAAACTCACGTCCATACACCGTTTGAATATGTGTATTTTAAATTTTTTGTATGCGCCATTATAATATGTATGTAAAATCATGTTTTTATAATTGTCGTGCAAATATTGCGATACGTGAAATGAACATTATGTAATTACATACCGCGCTACATATATAGAAATCATGTAAGTAGCTGCTTGTTTGCAATTATTTGTTAATATTTGATCTGTTGTTATAAAAATCGTTGGCGGCCATTTGCATCTTCAGATGAATCGTTCGACATTGACATCGCACGGGATCCTTGCTTACATCAACTGCATCATCCTTCAAGTTGGCAAAATATTGGTGGATTTTATTATCCTGAAATGAGCAATGTCAATATGCGAAGGTAATTACTATTGTATTTTTGAACGGTTCGTTCAATGTTAGCCAAAGAACGTTTGCCACAAACAGATGCCACAAACATAGATCCGTTTATCTTTGTCATTTCGTTGCACAAGGCGAGTTGTGTTCGAAAATTAACCGAGCGCGCGTTCGGCCGCGTCACACGTGAAATCCACAGGAATTTGATTAAGAAAGAATTTAGTGTTGAAACTGCAAACATGCTGATCGCAGTGCGACGATTGCGCAATAAAACGTGCCATTTGACCGACACAATCAAGGCTCGAGGTATCATAGGAAGAAAATATGGTTATTAGGATGGCACCGCGCGACCACACGCCAGAACAATTACTTGGACTTCTTTAATGGAAACCGCAACGCTCCGCTTGGATTCCCTGCCGCGCGCACGTCGGCTTGCCACTCTACCGATAACAAATAATATATGGATCGCTCTTACGATTATGTAGTCTCTTGTAAATGCGTGCAGATATTTTTACATATACTAAGCTTATTGGAATAGGATAAGTTATTTAAAAAAAGACAGTAATGGCATCTAACATTGATTAACAAAAATATCTGAGTAGTGTACTAAAGGAAAATTCGAATTAATTTTATAACAATACATAATGGTTTCTAAGGGTAAAATGCTTATAACATGACAGTAAATTAATATATATCTACCTGCCGTTTCTTTTGAAGTAAATATGGATTTTATACTGGGGGAAAATCCGAACATCATTGAACAAATGACAATCGCACGGTGTGCAATATTGCATGTAAATGCACCACAAGTCTCTCAGGAGGACCAACTGTACGCCCACTCGCTCAATAAAAACAGACAAATACATTAAAGGAAAATCTCAAATCGATAAACACTCTGAGTCTCTTGGTCGGCACACAATTTAATTGTATGTGACGTGGATGGAGTTTATTTATAAAAGCAATATGCGAGGGTCCCGTCCATTGTTGTAGGCCGGCTCGGAACGGGAACGAAGGAGGTTGTACAAATAAACTACGAGTTATTACATGGACGGCCATTTCCGTCTAAGTTTGCGGTGTACGATCGCACACGCGGAAATTAAATGATTATTAATAAAAACGATACTATTTTCAATATTTCTAAGATGATTTTAGTTGTAAATTAATTAAGTCCTGTAGTCGGCACTGGTATGACCACTAGCTGTCAGCGATAAGAGCAAGCAATATTAAATAGAACTGCCATAAATTTGCCACAAACATAATAATACAATGATTAGCGTTGCAAGTTGTTCACTCAATGGTAATGCCGCATAACTAATGTGGACAATACTATCGCCTTCATAACGATATATATGTACATACATGTCTGTAGAGTAACGTGATGGAGTAAGGTCCAGATCCGGTAACAGGATCGACCCGTGTCCAAGCGTAAATCATAAAAAGTGCTATAGCCACCACTACCATTGACGTCTTAATATTTTACTGGCATTGAAGCAATACAGGAAGCACCTGGAAGTTCTATGTGCAGGTTCCAACTATATATATTTGTATTAAAATGATTTCACGCTTTTACCGCCACCAGAGTACCAAAATACCGCTCAGTAATATTGAAGCTTTGTAAGATATGAGTATATCCATATTTCATTCGCCCACTAACACCTTGAGTCAACTGTAAATTGTTGAAATTAGGAAAAGCAAACTTTAATACACGGATTGAAATTCCATTGGTACTGTTTGAGCCGTCTAAATATAGCAACGTTTAACTATCTTTTTCCGCGGCGATTATAATACGCAAACATCTCGCTACCCGTTAAACTTGTAGGCGTGAAGATATCTGTAATGTTTATCTGAATTACCAGGAGTCCAGCGCCTAACAAGCATTGTAGGTGTGCGTAATTATTATCTCTAACAGATAACTTGTGTATTTGCGGGAATTGACTGGTTTATGGGCTGCAAAATATATAATTACTTGCTTGTGATAAAATGACAGTGGGCAATGAAAGTGACGTATATATGCGGTAAATGTCAAAAGATATTATCGTGCTATTATAACAGAACCGCATAGTTAGAGCGTGCTTTAACTCAACCTATTTGCATACATGTGTTTAGCAATTTCACATGCTCTTGTAAATAAAGCCTCAGTAAAACAAGAAACAACTAACAAATTTTCACTTCTAACAAACACTTGTGTTATAATGTTTAAGAACTCCCATTGACGAGTCAATCCACCTTTCATTGTTGAACGTAATGAAATAATACCAACCAAACACATTATTTAAAAAACGAATGATTTTAAAAATGGAATGTGTTGAACGATCAATTAAGAATTTGGTGAAAATTTGTGTGATTGAATGTGGGCCGTCTCAAATTTCAAGCCGGAACCCGACTGTTGTTACCTAACGTGTTAGCAGCCATGTAATCGAAACTCTTAGAAAGTTCTATCACTAATTAAAACGAATTTTACGATATTGCAAGACACAATCATTATTGTGACATAATTAATGTACAATCGACGTTACGAGGATTCTCAGAACACGTCCAATGGGCCGTATTATTTGAGCGATTGCAACATTGTTCCCCGCAACACAGAAACTCTTTATACTGAGGTTAGTTGCCAATCATGAAACATACATTCATATGATATTGTACGGTTAGCAAAATAGGGTAGTTTTGTAAATTTATCGATGCTAGCTGTAAAGCCTTCAGAGATTTGTTTGTAAATACTTTTTTTATTAATAACAGAAGACTGCTTTAAGATTCGAGAGCAAGAAGAGTGAAAAATAAATAAAGGTGATAACCCGTGCTCAATAGTAGAATGATGAAAAGTTCATCAGAACAATGAGGAAAGATTACTAAAAGCAATTACATCTGTATGAAGTTGTACGTGCACTGTAATGTATGGACATAGTAGTGGATGAGTTGCAAACGCTTTACCACAGTCGAACGTTGAGTTTACAACCATTTTGAATAATTTGACAACTAAAATAGTGATGGTAATTAAAATGTAGGTTCAGAACTATTAAAACAGCAAACGACGTTGCATTTAGTCAGATACAATGTTATATGTAGTATCGAATTCATACAAACGGACGTGAGTGCATATCTTATTAAACATTAACATTTCAGCGTATAGGCTTCGTACAGCAGGGATAAAAGGTTTCGTTAAAAATTTCATACAACAAGTTCTTTAATGCAATCAAAAGTGCAATGGCGTACAATAGGCATGGCGATAAGGGCGCTTGACATAGAATCGTCCTGAACGAACTGTAACCCAGTTCTAACTGAAGACGTATCTCGAGTATCCCAGACACTTTCGGTCAAGTGCCGCTGTGTTGCCATCATTCTCACATTGTGGTGTCGATAGCCGATGCTGTTTATATTTTTTGCCATTTTTTTAAATGTTATTTCTCAAGTAGCAATATTCTTATATAAAAAACAATTTTGTTTTTTTTTCTCGATATATTTGATGTTGCTCGTGGCTGTTCAACAACGTGACTTTGAAATATAATATATGTATGTTTGTCATATTTTTATATGTTAACTCGTGCAGCCTCTAATAGGCTGATGAAATCTATTCATTAATTACGACAAGATTAAGAATTGTTGTCATTAATTTCGAAATCACAAAAATTGTCCGTACCTAGAACGTGGCGTACAAGATATTACATTTTTATTAGACAATTTAATTGTCTGTTCACCGAACGTCAGAACTGAGAACTGGTTTGTAACATCATACTCTATCAATGTGAGCACGATTATCATCTACATTTGACTCGAAGTTACGCAATAGTGTCAAAATCCGTCTTCTTACGTTAGACTTCTACAAACTCGTATTACAACGCAAATGTGGGTAATTAATTATTCACACATCATCATTAATTTTTGTCAGCGCGGTGTCAAATGAACACCGTCACGATTTTCTCCGAACAATACAATGGATCAAGATAACTCGACTCATCATTAAGGAATTTTATCTCATGAGGAGTCATTAAGTCTGGCTACTAAAAAGATAATCTTTATTTTCATTGAGGTTGACGTATAAAATGCGTCAGAAGATTTTCCCGCTTAATTATCACGTCCAATAGGGCACGACTTTAGCCAATGCGTACTTTTCGGGTTTTTTTTGCAAAAGTCAAAGACACTTATAGAACAGCCATGTTTCGGTCACTTCATTTAGGCATTTCATTTAAAATAATACCTCAATTTCGCCGCTAGCACATTAAAGAAAAACGTCGGTTTTATTATTATAAATGTATTATATTACACTATTATTAATATTGTCACTATTAAAGTGTCAAAGTAGGCCTCTGAAAGGGAAAGCAGAAAGTGCTGAACGATATCTTTATCCTCACAATCCTGATGTCCTTCGTCTGTAAACATTACTGTCAGATTTTCGACACCTCATCAAGGTAGGAAAGTCTTAGTCTCCCACGCCACCTGCTTCCATCAACTGTCGTATTATATATCTGATTTGCCATTCTTTCAGATCAACGATGCATACCGTTAAAAGTATAAAATCAACAAAATCCATGGCTTAATGTTAGCATCACACTTAGCATTTTATCGCAACATCGCACTTATCAACCATGAAATCGGCCTATAAGTGTTGAATTCGCGCTACACGCTCGCGTGCTGAAAGTGGGTGAACGCGCTCGAATGAGGTTGAGGTCACCGAATTAATCCAATTGATATTAGAAGCCGCTTCAATGTGTCGGCAGTTTCACACCCTTTCAGTACTTTCAATATAACACGGAGAAAATTTAATTTTCACTTTGAATGTAGTATGTCTTAACAAAGATGATGGACGGGTCTTGACCATTTTTCTTGTCGCATTGAATATTATTGAATAAGTTAGCATATTTATGTGTCATCTAGTGCTGAAATACATGTAGTTTATATTCAAAATACATAATTACAATACTGACATGTACTATTTTTGCGATGCAGTAAATATGCTAAAACTGTTTTTCATTGTAGATTGTGATTAGTGGACACATCTAATATACTATTTTTAGTAAAGTTTTACTTCTTGTATATTATTCGGGGCATAAACATGTTTCTACTTAATCTGCCCCTTCACGAGATGGCCTTTATTCAAAATTTAGTAACAAACACACTAATTATTTAGTCTCGAAAGGCTGGCATGGTAACAATATACAAAGTAAATTATTAATACAACAATTTTGACAAATGAATAATCACAAATATTTTAATCAACGCCGTCATTAATACAGCAGTGATTCAAATGAAAGTAAATGAACAGCTTAAACACTTAGCTCCTGAATACTTAGAACATGGAAGACTGGTAAATTGAATATTCATATAGAACCTTGACCAATAGATTCGTCTGCATTGCGGACTTGCCTCTAGATGTGACGTGTCAAATACCTGAGTATGTTAATTTGAAATTTCCTCTAAAGAAACTTGAACATTTCTTGAAGAAGCCGTTACTGGTCTCGAGCGGTTGTAAACATTGCACACACTTCGCTCCCGCTTGCTCAATTACATACATGTAGCATTCCATTTTTAAAAAGTACCTTAGATACATTTCTAATTTAATAAAAATGGGACAGTTCGTTATCGGTTATAGGTAAAATATTGTATATTGTAACTGTATTACCTTGTGAGAGCTATATGCAAGTACTTTTCCATACAACATTATTAATACCTATAGAACCTTTTATGAAATGGACATTAGATTAAAATCAAAATCAGTAAATCTACTTAAACGTTCGACGATGATAAAATTAACAAATTCTAGGTTTATTTTTATGATATCAATAAATATTTATATCCGGTATCGGGCCACAATTAAGAATATATAATGACGCCGTAAGAAACAAAGATGTAAATAATTAATTATCTCTGACATATTACTGCAAATTCCATAGATTTTTATCTTGGTTCGTGTTACCTAATAACTATTTGTCTTAATAATAATTTATTGCCCACTTATGTTAATAGCAAGACTAGTAGAGCAAATGAGCAGGTTTTGTGGAATTTTCATTACATTTTTTATTGTTTTATTTATAAAGAACATTTAATTATTTCTTTTACCTAAAACATTCAATTATTTTATTTACTGACATAAAATTGATTTATAGACTAATATCGGCTTAATTTCACCGTATTATGAAGGAGTACTTGCCACAGGTTTTTAATACCACAATTATAAGATAGAGGTAATAAAAAGTAACTTATAGATTAATTAGAAAAGTATATGTCAAAATGATGTAAACTGTGCGGTATCTCCATCAAATACCCAAGCGCTAATTCCCATTAATTACTAGTATTCATTGAAAATGATACATATAAAAATGTTATCAATCACCGGCAGAAATAACTTAATATTTGTTTTTTTAAATAAATCGTTTATTATCTCATGAGATGCAATGTGTTCTAAAATTAAAATAAACTGTCATTCGCAACGTGAATGCTACCAAACCAACCAATCTATTCAAAATATAGTTTGTCTTTTTTTTGGTCATTGTGCATTGTGGTGCGCATAGACGCTTAGATCGTGGGTGGCTGTATATACACGGACTAATACACAATTAAGTTCATTTTGACAAAATCACATGCTAATCGATGAATTTGAAATCAATATAGTGAGCCGTTTTGGTCAATTATACAAATTTTATTACATGCCTCCTTCATTTTACGTGACAGGAATCTATATTGTTAATGTATTTTAGCCTAAAGCATGTAGTGATATATCTGTCTAGGTTTACGACAGATAATAAAATTTAATAAACAGTGATGTAAGGTAGACTTTGCCGCAGCTTTGGACGCGTGAATAAAAACGGCCTATTTCTTGCCGCGCCGAACCGTTAATGCGCTGACGTATATTCATAGCCTCGCGCGTAGGCTATGAACGTAGCCTAAGCCAGTGCACGAGTACGCGCTATCGGCAAATTTTAGTAAAGAATTATGTTTATTATTTCGGAAAGATGTTAGTAAAAATATCTCACTAATTTGAAGTGGTAAGCTTTGAATCTCGCCCAAGACAAATATGTCTGATCGAATTAGATGGCTGGGTGTGAAGATGTCTCGAAATGTTATTGTTATTAGTATTATATTATATCATAATTGTAATATATTGGTATATCTTACAATACTTCAGAAGGTCAGGTATTTAATACAATGTATCTATTCATAAGTATTAAACAAATAAATACTAATAAATTCTCCTCTTCATAACTCATTAAGAGTTATATGAACCAAAAATTATAATCATAAATTAATCATTGAAATATATTAACATTTCAAGTAATCTTTTATTGTAATAAAGGCATGAGGTAGACAATATAAATATTTCCAGTTTTGGGAACGAATCGTTAGCATATTTTAACATTGTTAATATCGTTAATATAATGGTTTTGTGTGTCATTTTTATTTATAGCCTTGGAATGTGCTTTTTATTTTCGTCTTGTTGTTGTTATCATTATTTACATTGAACTGGCTGTAATAAAGGTTCGATTGCTCTATCGCCATTCACAGCGCTTGAAAAACGTACCGATTAATATTTCAAGCCGACAACAGCTTTTAGGCGTTAACGTCTACTAGAAGACAAAATAGAAATAAATATCTATCTGTAAGTTGCTCACGTCCATACGCTCATATAATTGATAATCAACTATGATCCAGAATGACTTTCGCCATGTAAAAGAATGCTGTTTCTAGAAAATTCCAGAACGATCTGTAAACAGGAACCAATGTATTTATATGTTATAGGCAACGTCATACTAAAAATGGGTTTCCAAATTGCTTCGTTAATTTGTATTTCATTGTCATCTCACACCTGGTGGTTCCTATTTGGTATGCCTACAGCATTGGTATCGATTTAGTACCGATATCAAATTGTAGTTGCGTACGCACTTAGAATCTTCAACGAGATAGATATCATGTGCTCATTTTACTAAATACTGCAAACTGTACACCATTTTGTTGGTGTTACTTACATTATTGGGTTTAGTTATCACGGGATCAGCACCCAAACGAGTTAATAATATTCATAATGTGAGCTTTTAATTCACATTATGAATATTTGACTGGCCTCGTGGTCGAGCGGTTAGAGACCCTGACTGTGAAACCGGAGGTCGTGGGTTCGATTCCCACC
>DWQT01002508.1:0-14018 GCA_018244895.1 Myscelus amystis hages | reverse complement strand
TTTTATGTGGAAAATTCCGTATAAGTGTAAACAGTACAGACATTAATGTCTGACAATTATGTCAGAATTTCTGTCGTAGTCTAAACGTAGCATTAGACTTACATGGTCCCATAATCCGGTGCCTCAGACCGCACACACTCGCTTAAACAACGCGCCATGAGGTTTTAAATACGTAACACTCACACACACACATATCACGTTAAATACATATAAACAAACTTAACACATTTAGTCAGCCAATAAACCGATCGTCTTAAATCACACGAATTGAGTTTTACAGACGCTTTTCACTGCACGTGATTATCGCTCGACACATTTGAAATATGTAAAATTGGAAACTAGTTTAAAATTTTGAAATTAGAACGCGTATGCTGTTTTTCTATAAAACACGTGTACATTGTTGTACTAGAGAACACCACAGTGAAATCATTTCGAATGAACGCTTCAAAGGAAGTGCGAGGGCGCGCTAACGTTAATATCAGCAAGATAAGTCATGCTAGGTAAACATAACAAACAATTATGTTACAATCCCCGATAGCCAGAACGTGATAGGGCCGCTGCTCACTAGCGTCGCATCCGATTCGTTCCGCCCTCATTCAAATGAAGTGATAATAGTCGATTTGTTTGTACCGAGGATTATTTGTGAATTGACAGTTGACAAATTTTCATGACATTGAAACTCGGAGAAAAGTGGAAGGTGCAATAACACTCCCTTCCCTAAGTCAATCTTAACCGACGATTTAGTTGCCGAATTGAATTTTAAATTTTGACCATTTAAAATGTAAGACATAATAGGAAAGAATCCAAACGGAAATGAACCGTATCACAGAAAGCTAAATTAAGATTTGCACCACTAAAAATCCTATACTCAAAACGGTGCTTCATCAAAATCATCCATCTCTTTCTTGCAAAGCCAATGCCTTAACTGAAGGTCACGGGCAATATTGTTTGCATTAATCTAAGAGGCACGACAGTGTGGACAAACGTCAATGTAAATCAATAACAAGATAAGCCTTATTTCACCACTCACCAAACGATTGCTACTGTTTAAGTTGACAGTTAAATGTGTCATACGCCCTATGACCCATAATTTACAACCCGCGATAAACCCGAAGATAATACTGAGAAAGTGCCGAGAGCCAAAGCCGGAAGGAAAAACCCTCGGAAATCCCTTTAACATAAGCCTAACTTAGCTTATAAATGTGTTGCCATGAATAACATAAGCACGTGTTACCAACATAAACACATGCTACCAACATAAACCAGTCCCACATAAAATAGGCAAAGTCGAACACGTACTGGCCACTTGTAAGTCTTTACGTAATTGCGTGAATCTGATTGCAATTGGTTCCGATCGACGATAACAATCTATTTAAACCGTATATTATTGTATTATCGATAACAGCCCCCATTATATATATTTACGTAAAATGTACAAATTAACTTTTTTATTATTACAACTTTTTTTTATGGATCATTAAACCATAATCGATTTGAGCAAAATAAAAAAGCTATTTGTATTAAGTGAAACGAACTCAATTAGATTTATGTTCATTAAGATATTTATTATCCATATTATTATCCATTGCATTTACTTCTAGAGTAAAGAATGTGTCTGGAGAAAATGTAGCGTGGAAACCAACGCGGACGGAAAGGAATTTAATGAAGATAGAATTTATAGGATTATTACTAATTTCAGTGTCCAAATTCTGTACTAAATCCATACGTAACTTTTAACAATACTTGAATATGTACCGTTGTTATGAACAATATGCAACCCCATAAACCGTGAACTCCCAAGGACAGCCCAAAATAAACAAACGCTCAGAACCGCTGTATACCAGTTTTATTACTTCGCTTGCTTATAAAGTAACCTACTCGTACACATCTACGTATCTACGTAAACGTTTACGTTCAGTGAATACCCAACAACTTTAATTATTAATAAAACATTGGCGTAACTTTCAATAATGAAGAAAATAAGTACAAGTAATCAACATCTGCAAGTAACTTTTAATAGGACAAGAACTCTATGTGTGATGTGAGTTAGTAATAGCTGCTAATGAGAATTAAATAAAAAGCCGATTTCAACCAATACTGGAGACGCCTGATGCAGTATTCGCGCCAATCCAGCTGCATGTAAATTAATATGAAATGTATTAACGTAATAGACGTTATGGAGATAGCAAACGGTCAGCAAGGTCACCCAATATGGCCACCGCAGCTCGTTAACATCTGCATCCGATCCCAAATAGGATAGAAAATGATTATGTTCGAGTACAGTCACAAACACGTTACTACCTGCGGTCTAAATTAAGTTTTGTGTGTGATTGTACCCGTCTATAAAGTGTCTGTTCGTCGCGCCAGTAACCGGTATTTACGAACATACGATTATACGTTATGTATTGCTGGTATGAAACAAAAATAATAAGACAATTTTGCACATCGTTCTACTGCCTTTAAGTCTTATTTATCTAAAAAAAAAATTATCTTATTTATCTTAAACAATTTTTTTAATTTTAATTGCATTGTAAGCATTATAACACATAATAGTAACAATACGTAATGTAATATAATAAAGCCCCTGATTTATCTGCAATGTTTTAAGTCCCACTGCTGAGAATGGATATCTTTCGCAACCGGTAGCTACTAACGCTGCTACTATTAACACTAAAGGTACTTTCAAAATTATATTTTTTACAACATACTCTACATTTAAGGCGACAAATCAAAATACTATAATAATTCTTCATCAAACCATGATCGAAATAAAAATTGTTTTTATTACTTTCTCAATAGTGTCATATATCATTACATTACAGGGTGCGGTGTCATACACTTTATATGACTCACGTAAATATTGCACAACAACTGTAAGTTTTGATAATTCAATCTGCATCCAAGATATATCATTATTTCAATACCGTAAAGATATGCTACGAATAGGATAAGAGACATCATAAAAATCATTCAACCTCTTGAAGAAAGTCATTAGTTCTTCACGTGAGTTTCGTATGATAAGATACACTTGACAGACACATTTCCTCACCCTTATTAAATGTCACTTTATAGCGATGATATTGTTATTTTATCGAATACTTCTATAAACAGCTATTTCATATACAAATAAACCAATAAAGCGCCTTATGATAACCGGATGGCTGCTTAAAATACATTGTATAAATACTTTTTAATTACAAATATAGATATTTTAACACCCCGCCAGGACAAATAAGTGTGTTCATCACACTAATGGTTTTGCTGGGTGGGAATGGAACCTACTCCACTTTAGCAGGCAGCGTCTCTAACCACTAAGCCAACAGGCCAGCGAGTTTAGTTAGCTTCTTTTATCAATTTCCATTCATGAAGTTCTGTCGTTATTAGTGTATATTGATAACGGTCAATAAATAATATAATAATATATAGAAATTACTCTTGACACAAATTAGTGATGATGAATAGTGTATGATTGTTTAAGCTTAATTTAAAAAAATGCTGCTATTCCCAGTACAGCAGACAGAAAATGCTAAGTGCCATATAAAAACCTAATAAGAAAATTAAAAAAAAACTCAAACGTTCCGCATTTTCACCTTGAACATTCGCATAGTAATATCTATCGCAATAAAATGATGACGATAATCTTTAAGATTATACTTTTATTGCTTGCCAAAAATATACATTGTAATGTTGATTATGTATTTATTGGCCACCTATCGATTTAATAGACTTTTCTTTTGATCTTTATAAATTATGCGTGACGGTAAATTTAAGCGTTGGGTGCCGCATTGCGATATAAGTTCTTATTTGTAGAAACACTAGGGGTGCTCGCTAGTATTTCTACAAATAAGAAAATAGCATCCGCGTTTGAATTTAACAAAGAAGTTATTATTCAAATTTTAAAACAAAAGTAGCCTAATATACTCCTTGTTACATCAGCCATCTGCCAGTGAAAGTCTCGTCAAAATCGGTCCAGCCGTTCCAGAGTTTAGCCGGAACAAACACACAGACAGACAGACAAAAATTGTAAAAAAAAAATATTTTGCTATATGTACCGTATTTACATACATACATATTATGCATTTAGTAAAAAGGGGTTATTTTAATATTACAAACAGACACTCCGATTTTATTTATCAGTATAGCTAAAACCTGATTAATAAAGAACGCTAATGTTAATACCTAGACTTTCCTACCCAAATAGGACACTGGCAGGTACTAACGTATGTAAGAGAGTGCGAAATGTAAAAGGTCAAGCCAAGTCACATGAGGTCTGTAAAAATGGAGATATTTGGCAATCAATGTTTCTTGTCCCGCTCATTAGGGATCTAGCGTGATGATGTAATAATAATGAAAGAAACACGCAAAGATCTAACTAGAAAAGCTGTATGTACGTCACGCTTCAATATCAACATCTGCATAATTAAAACATTTTAATATAATAAGTACATAAACATATTAATTAAATCTACTCACATTCACAAAAAAAGAGTTAATTATAGGTAATAGTTTTCATAGAAATTAATGTAATGCCATTTTTTTTATTCTATTGTACACCTTTCTGTTGAAAATCATACTGTTGTAACACTGTTAAGTCTATGATGAGACAGGAATTATTATACTAGTACCAAGCTTTTGAAGTCTTGACTGACCTGTGTGTCAAACGGCTAGCTAAGCTAACTGCCAACCCGTTGTGGGTACATGGTCGGCCAGGGTAAACATTTGTACGGCAAATAGAAGTGTTTATTCAACTTTTTTCTCTACTGTACCTACATTTGACGGTTCAGTTGATGGTAAATAAGGTGCAGTTTTGCAAAGCACGCTTATCTACAACATGCTTATAAACTCTTGTTTTAAAGACTGGGATAAACTATAAATAACAAATCCCCCTATTATTAGGAATTATTATAAATCTACATTCCATTTCAACTAGTGCTGTTTTCGTACTTGTAACCACTGACCAACTTTGTAAACGTTTACATAAACATTGCAGCAATAAATCGACTTTTTGTGTTGGGAAACATTCGCTGTTTCCACTAAAATCAAGAAAATTTGTATTGTTCTATGTAATTAATATGTCAATATAAAACCAGTTATATTCTTCAATTATTATAGGTAACTAATGATTGACAAACAGTTCAGGTAAAAGGATCGATTAATTAAAACCAATTATTTCTGTTTTAGACGATTGGGTGAATTGTGTTCGACAGTGGCGTAGCTAGGGTATTTGCTGCCTGGTGCAGCTTAAGACTTGATGCCCTTTGAAATGATCAAAATAATTTCAGATTTCAGAACACAGTAGAGTAGATATATAAATTTTTGAAGAATTTTTGAAGATCGTCGACTTTGATGCCCCTTTCCTTTTGATACCCGGCGCGACTGCATCGCTCGCACCAATGCGTTGCCAGCTCTGAAGGAATGTATTAACGCCTGTTTTTTATATTTTTAAGGACGATTTGGGTGCAATCATCGTGTGTTCCGGTTTCGCGCAGGGCATTATGACATCTCGCCTGATCGACCGCCCTTGCGGCGTCGGGTTTATCGATCTAAACCTGTACAGCAAGTTCCTCACCTGCGGCGTGGACGACTCTCGCGACGTCATTGACCACGACAACTACATGTCTTTCGACTTCACCCCCCGGCCCGTACAGACTACACCGACATTGGTAACTGCAGACGATTTGAACAATACCGACAAACGTTAAATACAATTTTGCTGCAAATAAATCGTTGCTGACAGAAAAGTTCTTTTTGTGTTTATTTAGTTCTTTAAACATATAGGCTGATTGATTTAATTCTTTAAACATATCAAATAGGCTGATTGTCTGTCTGATTATAAGAGGATACTAGTTTTGGTATAAAAGAAATAGAATTGTAAGGTAATAAACTGTTTATTTTCAAAACGGTTAAATCACATTAAAAAAAACAATACTTAAAACAGTTACCACTGCTACACGTTAATTTTTAAAATCAATCATTATCTCAAGCATGAGGTTATTTATGAAAGTCTTCATAAAGGTGCAATAAAATCCTTTGCTATCTCTATAAAATCGTATCATTCCAAGATATTTACATAGTTATTATTAACTGTATTTTTTTGTAATTATCATTTTGTTATTATTAGCAGTAAGTTTTAACTTAATACTTATTATTTTATTTAACAATAAATGTAAAAGGAATGTTATTTTTACACCAATTATAACCAATTAAAATTCACCAATTACACTAATAAAAAATAATCTCCTGGGTTTTTTTTTTCAAAACTATAAATATTTGAATAAGCTTACTAATCTTTGATATCGTGCAATTGTGAATATTTAACCAAATCTGTAATCGATGACCTTAATGTCTACACTGAAAAGTATAGTTTGTATTGACGCTTTGTAGGTGTTTATTTGATAGAATTACTTCTTTTAATATTTATCGCCTTTAACCTTTTATCTTCTTGTGACTCGTATCTGATGGCCGCGCACAGGAAACAGCAACAGTTCGATTTTTAACGGACCCAATTCATTTGCATCCAGCTTGTAGGACCGTACGACACTTGAAATTACACTTTTCATGATTATCATTCCAAAATTGCGACCTAAAATGAGAAGAATTACTATGTGCGTAAAAAGATTTAAATTTTTTTATGATTTTAACATATTATGATTTTAAAATGAACATTTAAAATGAATCTGTAACACGTTTTCATAATTTTATTACAGAAACTTATTTACTTATAAGTATTGTTAAAGTTTGCATTTAAATGGTTATTAATTTTTAAAGGTTAATAGCTGTGTGTATAAAAAAATGTCAACTATTGAGTTTCCCGTGGGTAAATTTGATGAAACATTAATAAGTTTAATTCAAAATATGCAACTCACCTATGCAGTTCCTTGAGCCGTAACTAAAAGGCAAGAACGCAGCAGGATGGCGGTCTACAGAACGTTCTGGTAGGAATCTGTCGGGGTCGAAGGAGTTCACGGTCGGCCCCCACACAGCCTCGGACCGATGTACCGCAAAGGCGCCGACCACAGCTCCAGTCCCCGAGGGAATGGTCACGCCGCAGCGTGCTGAATTACAAATTTAAATACTACAGAATACTAAAAAGGTGACATAAAAATAGTAAATGAATTTTCTCTTGAAGTAATTGTTAGAGACTTTGACTGCTAAAATGGAAGTGTTGGTTTCAATTAAAGCGAACCGAATTAATTTGTGATGTGTGGGTGCATAGAACATCCAAATAAATAATATTTTGCATGTATTATAATATGTAGGTATGCTTATCAGCTGTTCGGTTATTATATTGTAGGATTTTTATTACCTAGTTTGGCACTAGATATGTTTGGAATTGTTGGAAGTGCGAGCATAAACTACCTACGCAAATAAATATCCTTGTCGATGTTACGAGCGATTATAGGCACCACGGTGTAGAGTCGCATACTCTCCTTGACAACTCTTTCTAAATAATGCATCTGCTGAATATCTTCCTTAGTACATCCTCGTTTCGATGTCCCAAATATAGACTGTTGCCTGAAAGAAAAATATTACAAGCTATTTATTTAGAAATGTCATTCTTTTTATTATTTTGCCATCACGCCAGGTGCCTAAATGAGAGGGAAAACGCACTGAGTGCCAAACAATTCTACACTTGTAAACATAGCATTCTTCTACATTACTCTTAGCTTCCGCATCAGCCAGTATCTGATCTGTTTAATTGAGAATCGGCTCTATAAATGAATGTGAGAGCTTGTTAAAGGATGCTATGTTTCAATTTAAATTATATGCAAGATAATAATAACAGATTAGTACATATATAGAAACTAGCTGACCCGGCAAACGTTGCTTTGCTGTATAAGTTATTTTGCCGTTGTCGCAATATTTTTTAATTTCTGCTCCTCTCCTATTCATCTTAGCGTGATGTTATATAGCCTATAGCCTTCCTCGATAAATAAGCTATCTAACACTGAAAGAATTTTTCAAATCGAACCAATATTTCCCGAGATTAGCGCTTTCAAACATTCAAACAAACTCTTCAGCTTTATATTATTAGTATAGATTAGTATAGAAGTATAGATGATAGAGGCCACTGACGTCTTTCTTTTGGTTCTTTTACAACAGCGACAGACGTAGTCCTTAGCAACGAGACATGAGGATGGAAGACTCACTCAAGATACACTTTTTCTTGGGCATCCTTATGAATGCCCAGAAGCACCAGGGTGTAGGCTATGACGAGGGCCGTGGTGTCGTTGCCGGCGATCGTGATCGAGTCGATGTGCTCCCGCAGTTGCTCGTCCGTGAACTCGATCTCTCGCCCGAACAGTAAATCTAAGACGGCGCGAAGTTGGCCATCTGCGTAATGAATACAATACGCAATTACTGTTTTTAATACATTTTTGTTTTTTCACCCTTTAATGGTCCACTGCTGGACCGGGTCTCCTCGCATAGTGAGACGGATTTAGGCCATAGTCTACCACGCTGGCCAAATGCGGAGTGACTCGAGCTGACTTCGCACGGGTTTTATACAAATAGGTATTATATATTATTCTCAGTTCCTGAACTCCTGAACCTCACGGCTGTACAGCTGTCTTAAGAAAGGACTGAAGGAGGCTTTTCGGCGTCCAGGTGGCAATCCTGACAAAGACTACCGTCTTGAATACAAGAAAATAAGGGAGACTCATCTGTCCTGAGATTGGCCTGAGAAGGGCGACCTGCTGGAGGATACCTATGGGTTCCTTAGGGATATCCTGGAGTCCTCCAA
This sequence comes from Myscelus amystis hages, assembly GCA_018244895.1. Lineage (NCBI taxonomy): Eukaryota > Metazoa > Arthropoda > Insecta > Lepidoptera > Hesperiidae > Myscelus > Myscelus amystis. Next base: position 5,275 of record DWQT01002508.1, on the reverse strand, counting down.
CAGTGTAAGGGAAGGTCACCGAGGGCCTATAAAACTTCCGGAAGAAATTTGCAAAATGACACTGATTCGCATCAAAATCCATTGCACTCTTAGACATTACAGTAAAATGTATTATTTTCCTATCTTTCGTTTAAGCTTCGTAATATTAACAATCACCAGTTGAAGTAAATACGCAAGTGTGTTCTCTCATTCTCATACGCAAGTGTATACTCAGAATAGTAATAGGCGAGGCAATGACGCTACATCCACGCCAACAACTTATGAATTGCCCATTGTTTGTCGCCGCTGTTATTTCTATAACCGACTCTCAAGGGTTTTATTAGGTATTGCATATAGCATTAGTATTCAGTGAATCGCAAATTACAGACGTAAAGCGAAATTCCCAACCAATACTGAAATAAAATGTATTTGTTGGGGAATATAATGTAAGCAAATTGTAAAAAAATTGTTACACTTTGTCTTTCGAATCTCTAGTTTAAGTAACAAATTTTATCATTGTCATCAACTTGTGGATGACCGTTTCTAGACACAGATGTCCCCTAGTAAACATCTGCCGTTATATTATTCTCTATTGCACATACGCTTTGAGGATTTTTACTTCCACGGCAACATTTACGGCAGCACATAAAATACGAAAAAACAAATGAAGCGTTCAATTAGACTGCGGAACTAGAACTTACCACCATACCTTTTAGGTACGAGTATATACTGAGATAATGAACGTATGCGGAATGTGGGATGATGGGTAAATAATGATCTCGTTTCTCTCACCGGATTTTTCGGGATCTTTTATCTTCTTCATTTCATATTCAAGGCGTTTCTTACGCACCACCTAAAATATAATTCATTATACGCGCTACTTATAGGTACTCAAATAATTTACTGATAAAATTAACCTACCAATAAAATGACTAATCAGTGTTTGAACTACTATTTTTAAGTTTAATCTAACACGTATGTGTCGTGTTTGTAAAAAAAAATTGAAATGACCATGATGATGATCCGCAGTTTTATGGAAACTACGTTTTGCGAAATTACATTTATCTGATAGTTTTTGAGTATCTTTACTTTGGATGAAGTAATCGATGGGTACCTAAATAGGAAGAAGGCGCGTCAATAAACATAATTAAGTACCCGAAGCAACAATAAAAATGGAACTTGCCTCATCTGTAAATTTGTGTGTAAGATTGATATTGTCTTTTTGTTGTTTGGCGTAAGATGTCAGATTGAACAGACAGTCGGGCTGCAGCCACACCTTGAAGAATCGCATGTTGAGGATTGTCATGACGGTGTGCCGAGCGCGGAGGTACGGCGTGTCGGGGGAATGTTGAACGTCCATCCTCTCGCCCATCGCAGTTTCTGTTTCAATAGTATTATTTTATTCATCACTACATGCTATAAACTAATATCCTCCGCTCCACCGAATTTGTGCTTGTTCGGGATAGTCTCGGCATCTACTTTACGGATTTTTACACTTGTTCACTAATATGTAGAGACATTATTTTGGTACGCTGGGCATTCATTTATGATTGTCCTGCGTAAATAAGTGGGAAGAATCGTTCCTTTTGAGGTTCCGTACTGTTTACAATTTTTTAACCTCACAGGGTAGTCATGTATGGTCAATAAGTTTAATTTAAAAAAGATTTCTAAAAAGTATCCGATGTCATATATTCAGGTATGTGCTAAGTTTTGTAATACATTCTAATAAATAACTATAATATCGATGAAAAGATTTTTAAAAAGTTAGAGTAATATCACACTCACCGAACACTATATCTAACGTGCAAGCAGTGATATATGGCAAAACATCGAACTCCGCCTGGCCCGACTGTTCCGCGAGCCTCTCCAGCAATACGTCTGCTTGTTCGGATATTACGCTCAGATATTTCTCAACTATCTTATTATGAAAAACCGGTAGCAGCACCTTTCTATGTGATTTCCATAGTCGAACTGAAAAAATGTTGCTATAGTTAAATTACTGATATTAAAATACATATTTCAACATTATTCCCAAAGCCATAATGTGTGCAATATGTAAATTAGTCCAATAATAATATAATTATATATATGTTTATATAATCTATTCATAAACAAATATGACAATTAATGTAATTCAAGCCATAACAAACTTGTTTTACTCTTGTAAAAAAACTGAAGAATGTTTAATAAGCCATTTATTTCTTTTGAATCCGCCTAAGCGCGAGATTCGGTAGACCGAAGTTTACTTTCGGACGTCATAATCAAGGATGTTGGTATGATTGTACTGTGTGCTGAGCATTTGCGTCGGCACATCAGAATTTGGACTCACGTGGTGCTACGAACAAGCCGTGTCCGAGCCACGGGCGCAGGAAACGATACACGACGTCCTTGTCGAGGCAGTTCTCTAAAATGACCTGCGCATCTTCTGGATTACCGATGGCTGTAAAAAATATCTATTACATACGATTGTAAGACAATATAAGCAAGCTTTTATAAACCTTCAATAGGCGTAGCAGCGACGATGCTCTACGCCTACGCTGCTATTTTACATATCTACCTACGCACTGTCTTGTGTCATATTTTGTTTATAATTTTAGGTAATAGTAACTGGTAACCGTTTAAACAATGTTGCTTAATAATTCTTATCAACGCTAGTTCGGCTACCAGGGACTCTCTAAAGTATCCAGTATTGGAGAAATTACATCGATTGGTACTCCCTAGGTTCTTGATATCATTTTAACAAAAAAATGAGAAATGCCGTAGCTTGAGAGAATTTTGTGTTTTTATGAATTCTTATATAAATCAACATTTACTTTGTTATCCTTGTAATATAAACTCTTACCTACGTATAACTTAGGTCCAAGCCAAATTTTCGCAACACCTTTGTGTTTAAGGGCTAACGCGGCTATATCTTCAAGATTTTGCAGGATTTCTGGAAAAATACTCGCATCGAAAACAAACATTTTACGCTGCGTACAGATGTATTACTATGAGTACTTACATGTAAAAAAAAAACTAAAATGTTTGCCGATCAATTTACACTTACGCTCTATGCAAACTTTATTCACGATGTCGTTCCAACAGTGTTTTATGTTTTGTGTATTGCATCTCGTTCTAGCATCAAATTTTTGAATATGGGCATTACTTACTAAACAAGTAATTTTTGGCAATGCATTATTTTCACATTTTGAAAAAGATGGGTCGCTTAAATATAAGGCCAGTAACATAAGATAAAATAATACATTTCCTTCAAATAATTAATAAGTATCGAATTAAATGATAATTAGCTTCCGCTGTTGTTATCCTTGATACATATAAAAAAAGTTGCAAAACTCAACAACTCTACTGTAAGTCGGTGAGGCGTTACATAAGATAGTTACTATGTGTGTCTCCGATGAAAAGCATAGCGTTGCCAATGATGGGCACGGTGGGCGGGACGGGCAGCGCCGCGGTGGCGCGGTCCAGCCGCTGAGCGCTCGCACTCCACCACAACCAACACCCCAACACCATCACCACCAACACCAACAGAATTATCATCTGCCAACATATTTATTACCATCACTCTTCTGCCATGCCCCAGATCATAGTGAGGTCTCCATCCTTACAGACCTTACGTGTTTCTTCTACAGTCGTCGCTATCTTAATTTCAACAAATTTTTGTATTTAAACTATAACAAATATTATGTCTCGTATTTACCTGCAGATGTCGGATGCTAATAGATTACTAGTTAATATTCATTAGTAATAGGACTTTTCTTAAAATTAACGTTGAGTGCACTTATAATAATTTAATTTAAATAATAATTGATTTAAGGCAGAAATAATTGCTTGTAGGTGATGCCCTAAAGGAACGTAAAATTTTAATGACGGTTTAAAAAGTTCCTGTAATGGTATTCACACTCAGCCGTGGGACTAGTTTCTAGCAGCCCAAAACAATAATAAAGTTAGGAAACAAACAAAAACATCTTCCACTTTATCATAATCAATATCAGTATGAATCAATATTATCTAATTAGAGAACGATGGATAATATGATGTTATCTATGATGTAAACTGTTCAAAGATGCTGTCACGCTCATAGATTATGTTGATTTTGGTCGGCCTCTAGTATCTATGCATGTTTATCATACACTTTAAATCATCAAACAATAAAACATTGCATGCTCCTTCGCATACTTAGTAGATATGAATGGGGCACTGAATTGTTAGAGCAATGCAAAATGCTGCCACATTGGTGTTAACTCTACTGAAACGATTGGGGGTTTCAATACTGAAACCTAATGTTAATAAGTACAAATGAATGTTAAAGTGGCGATGTCTTACAAACACCCTTCGGGATTAAGGATGGAAAATTACAAAAAGTGATGAATGGATTATGGATAGAAAAATATGGTTGGAGTTCGAAGAGTAAAATAAGATAAGCTAACATTAAATCGAATAGCCAGGGAGACTATTATAGTGACTATAAACAATTAGGAAGTTATTTGTACACTGTTCGAATTTCAAACTTTGTAGCTTTACAAGGCCGAATAATGAGTCGTACTTATACATTGAACCTTCATGAATAAAAAATATGGGAAGCTAGTTAAAATCTGTTTACTTTATCGTAAATGATTTGAAGTCTACTCTATATGAAGTTGCTATTGAATATATGTATGTATAATAAAAAATATAATAACTAATTTAAAGTACTTAGACTCTACTAAATGTCTACCTATGGGAATGCTTTCTAAGTTAATAATTACTCCACTTATATAAAAAATGCGGTGCATCGCGGAGATATTGCTACTTCCGAAATCGGATATTGAACAAATGATGCTTTCAGTTAATTTCTGCTACAAATTTTCATTTAAAATTCATTCTTATGGTAACATTTTTAATGAAAATATTGTAATAAACTATTTATGGTTGTATTATCACTTACTTTTTTCAGTTACACAATTATTGTAAATAAAGTATTAATATGAAAACAAAATCACATCAAAAACGTAACGAGTGACGAGATTGACGAGCAGCTCGCGACTCAGGTCCATTTAATCATTCCTTGAACCGCCACTTTGCTGGACACGATACGTATTCTCGCGCGTACAAATATTTGTTGAAATATACGTGTACGTTTGATGTTCTTGTATTAGGCACGCCACGGATTGCTCACGAATAGGGCTCTGTTGATACACCAATGTAACTAAACTAGATACATAGTACTTACAAGGACGTAAATGTAATATTACATTTTAAAACCACTCGTGTATACAATTAAAACAAAGTGACCTCTACTTATGTAGTTTATTTTCAA
>DWQT01002507.1:0-14019 GCA_018244895.1 Myscelus amystis hages | reverse complement strand
TCAAACCTATTAGTAAATAGCACATATAAATAATAGGTAGTATACAATTAATATTAAATCTTTATTATTTTTTACTTGTTAGTTTCGAAGTCGGTTTTTCAGAACGTAGTTATTTTTATTTTAAATTTATAAATTATAAATGAAATATAATGAATGACTGTGATTTTAATAAGAAAGGCTAGTGTATTACATAAACAGTTACATATTTGCATATGCGCTGTCCCACATTGAATGGAGTATTACCTACGGTCTCGCTTCATAACCAATTAATATGGACACCAATTAGTGTAATACGTTCAGTCGATACGGAGTTCTCTCTGCGTCTAATTGAATTAGGCAACCATCATTAGTCCAATGTACTGAATTGTTTATGTACAACCACAACCTAGCCGCCTAATAATAACATAACTAGCGCTACTGTAGTAATACACTTACATCTAAGTATCTGTAACAAACCTGGACTGATATAAGGTACGTTTGTTACCTCTTGTTGTTCTATTGTTGGATTTGGATCTCCTCTCGTAAGGAGAAGGTATAAAGGCATCGACCGAGTGCGGATTGGCAAATTTCAAACATCTCAGAGAATGGTATAATTATCAGTGGTCGGGTTAGTTCTCAGGCTTTGTTTAATTTGAGCCGTAATGGCTGTGTATGTAAAATACTGTCATTATAATAAGTGCTATTATGTACATACAATTGTAAGTATTTACCTGAACAGTTATAATAATTACCTCCAATCTTTGTTATAATGATTACCGTAAAATCCCATTACAGCGTATCAAAGTCCAATTTGTTTCGCATTCAAGCTGTCACCGACCTAAATTAGAGCTTTCCGTGAGCCCTCAATTGTAAACAGCTTAACGCAGAGATTCACTAAAACCTTTACACCTTTAAAGTTTCAAACGATAGGAATAACTTAAAATTGAAAACTACTTAAAACAATAACGTGGACGAGCGAAGGCGAATAATTAAGCGCACTAGGCGCGCTGCAGACGCGCAAAAAAGTTTTAATCTTATATTAAACAAGCAACGAGATTCTCTCGTTAAAGAGAAGCTTCTCCTGTTTTATTCTAGTTCTAAAGCAATCAACTGAAATACTGTACATTCAAATGACAAATTAATGTAAATTGTAATGTTTCCTTCTGATAAATTCATTTTTATTTGGAACTATTTAACGTCTGATCGTTTAATAAAACATCATATTTTATATTAAGATCTTAACTATTAGCGTTCTTCTAAAAGGTTCTAACAATTGGCAAATTGTATTGGTCAGTGAAACTCAAGTCGCCCTAACCGTTCCCACTGTAAAGCTGTATAAAGCCTGCCTTTAGTCTGCGAACAGTGGAGTACAATTCCTCAATTGGTTTACCGGCGTCGCTCGGATTCATTTATGCTAGTACCGACTACCGATATTCGTTCGTATGGATATAACTTACTTGTGTTCGCTCTTTTATCTTACAGAATTCATTTGTACTGAACATTTAACAGAGTTTTTTGATATACATAAAGCGGATAAAATGAACCCATGACACATTGTAGTAACCGTCACTAAATATCTGGCCTCGTGGTCGAGCGGTTAGAGATCCTGACTGTGACACGGGAGGTCGTGGGTTCGATTCCCACCCAGGACAAACATTTGTGTGATGAGCACATTTGTTTGTTCTATGTCTGGTCGTAATAAAAATATCTATATACGTATTATATAATATGTATATATGTATGTATATCAGCTGTCTGGTTACCATAGCACAGGCAATGAATTGCCTAATTTGGAATCAGATAGCCGCGTGTGGAATTGTCCTAAGATATTATTATATAATCCGCGTACTAGCACAAGTCGGTCAAGAGGTTGTTTTTTGTTTCGTACCGATAAAGATCGCTTCGGTAACGACGCGCCGCAAGTTTGGTTCGCGGATGAACCCTGCATCGCTAATGACGTGTTGCGATACAGAACGTTCTAGTATTGCACAACGCACGAATACAAAGGATTGACATTAATTTATTATCAGCGGGTGTGCATGGATCATGTACAAGGAACACATTAGGTATGTTCCATATCGGAATGATCAGTTTTTAATTCAATAACTTTTATGTAAAGCGAGTCAGAATATGATGATTTTGCAATATCAATTAAGCATAGAAATTAACCCATTCAGATATTCTATTTTGAACGAATGTACATAAATTTTAAAGTTTATGTATGTTACCGTAATTACATAAGTTAGTGTTTGGTAAAAATCTACAATATAACATTGTCGTAATATCCCTTTCTTGAAATAGGTGGCTATGCTTTTTCACGTTAATACTTTAAGTAGATACTTACGCTTAGGTCTATTTGAAGAGCAGGCCTCTATGTTGTTAGTCGTTGAGTTGAATTTAGTAAAATACTTTTAATCAAACATTCAATAGCTAGCCTGTACCTTCTGGTGTTCCAGCAAAAATTACATAATCACTTCTTCATAGAGGCCATTATTCACATGTAACTCAGTTACAGGGGAAATACGCCAGCAACAACCCATTAATTTAATATCGTTCATTATTGCGATATAAAAATCTGTACAATACGAAATCCATTCAGTAATGTTCCAGTCACGCTCGAAACAATTGCAAGTGAACTACGACGCCAAGGTTCAGCCCGCGAGCTCGATACCGACGGGACGTGACGAGAAATTTATTACAAAGTTGCTGTTGCATTTTCAACGGCTATATCCGTGCAATATATTCATACGATTTATATGAAAAATGTGTACAACGCGAGTTTCGATAGATACGTTTGATGGATGGTTGCTGAGGGAGACTAAGACTTTTTTGCCTCGACCAAATAGTTCAGAGACGGGCTGATGAAAGAGTCAAGATTTTCTGATATGCTAAAAACATATTTAACCGTATAGATATAATGACTTTAACATTAAACACAACAATAGTGAAGTCAGTTGATCAAGAATTGCCTTCAGTTTGCTATTTGCTGATAGATATTAATGTATTTATAATCTGCTGTGCGTAATGATTGAATCATTCGTATCTCGTTATTAGTAATAAAGACAAGGCAATTCACGGAAAATCGGCCTACGTATGGACAGCGACGTAGACAAATGGTGATAAATGATCCGATAGATAGTGATTGCTAAAAAGGGTCGTGAATGAAAAGTTCTGATCGATTTTGCGTTTGCTTGATATTTGCAACTCCACTGTTCAAAAGGGGATCATTATAACAGTACCTACTGAAAGAACACACTGTCTAATCTCAATATCAAGTTTGAAGATCATTAAATCACACGTAATAGATTTTATATTTTATCTTTATTGCTAAATAGAATTTCTACAAGGCAAACAGAGGAATATGCAGAGAAGTGCCAAAAGACAGCACAAAGGAAAGTAATGAAAGATATTATAAATGAAATAAAAACATTTTTGTTGTTACTGAGAATTTAAAAATGGATATACTCTACTCTGCGTTTCTACCGTCCCCCTTTTTGTATTGCAGGCAATATTACTTTGGACGTATTGTACATAAGATAGTCGCTTTAATAAAAGTTTACTGCATCACGTTTCTATTATAATCCTGTCGACTTAAAGCCATTTCTTTAGAATGTAAGCCAAAAATACTGAGTTCCAAGAAAGGGTCATATGTAAATATTTGTGGGCAAACGTGCATCCTCATATCAATATCCCTTTCGGAGGTATTAGGAAACTACGGTTTTAGAATTTCAGTCACGAATTATTTCTGTTCAGTTTAAGGGCGAGTTTTATTAATTTCCCTCGCAACGTAGTTTAGTGTAAAAAGGCTACCGATTCTATTCACTTCTATTTTTACATTATAAATACTTAATTATATTTATTTCTGCTTTATTGTCACTGTTTTTACATTGAAAGAAAATTAATAAACTCAAGTTTGTTACATCATTGATAAACCTAACGTCTCATAAATGTCATGTATTCATAGTGAATCTGTTCTTACAAGTACCTACGAGACGTTAAAAGGATTGCCATGAGATTTTATAGTGAGTATTCGTAAGTACGAGTATATGAGATAAATCACTTCACCTTGACCATAGCCCCGACGGGTTAATAGGATTACAGGTCAAGTGTCACCGTAAACATGGGACTTGTTGAATTTATTATTACTGACAGACTCTTTTACCTGTCCAATACATTAAGAGTAATAGACACATTGAGAGTAATAGACACAGGGTTCGTTCCACCTTGGACCACTATGGGGGTACAGGATGTATCTACCTCTGATATTTGTGACCGAAAACTGAAAACGTGTACTTGTCTATACCTAAAACATTGGGCGATTTCATCGTATATGTGAATTATTTCAGGTTTTTTATAGCGGCTAAATAGGAGTATACATATTTTGTAAGCAACTCGTTAGTTTGGAAGATATATGAAATTTTACATTCACACTCATGGTTAACAAAACAAATTGATGCGTTTATTGGTTTTGGGAAATTCATTTCTCCGCGAACAAAGGTGCGGTCAAAAGCTATTATAATTTACAACGAGTGGGATTTATAGAATTTTCATTCAAAGCCCGGACTAAACAGCAGGCATTCATATTGAATGTTATTTATTACGCTCCTTGATTATTACTCCCGCTATATTCCCCAATGGGGAGTGCGAAATGCTGTTCAATCCCATACGGAGGTCATTGAGGAGAATATCCTACGCTTACTGATGCTATAAAATGTAATATATAATTTATACTCGTAACTTAAGCAATTTCCATGTATATACGCCGTAACGCAGCTTTAAGTGTTACTTATATATGGACATATGATGTGGTTTGTTAAAACAGTAATTAATTTGGTTTTGCAGAGTTATTAGCAGTTAATTTAGTGTTTGATATAAGCGTACAAAATGTATTTTTTCGTACAAAATGTATTTTTAATTATACTAATTGTAAGTAATCGACATAAGCCTGACGTACTGTTTGACTGATGGATTAGGCCTCCCCGCCCAAACGCCTTCGTGACCTCCACGGCTGCACTATGTAGGCAAAACACTGGGCTTCGAGAGGAAATGCCTTTGCTGCAATATTTTTTTTTAAATGCTAAAACACTGGTGTTCTTTACGACTGAAAATGCCGGGTTGTTAGAAGTGTCGCGGTTACGATATCAATATAACAAAACATGTGTAGGAGGGAGCCGGATGAAGCTAGTGGAACTTAAAGAGTGTAATTCTTGACGTTAACGAGTTCCCTGATTTATATTATCGACGCCGTAACCGCGTTTATGTCATTTGATGACACGCAGTCACTGTAATGTGTCCCGACAGAACCGTTTCGTTAATTTTAGCTCAGCTTTTAGTGTACATACTTTTAGTGATTTATGGTCCTATTAGTAAATACATTATGCATTTTCTCTTATATCCTGTTACCCCAGTATTGAAATTAGTGAAACTTCGAGTTGGGTTTTCCGTCACCGTACTAAAGGAATTTTAGGATAAAACTACCTACATACTTCTAAAAGACTAGCCTAATTTTATATATACTCCCTTCGGCAGTACATATACTATGCTATAAAGAGTTATATTTCGTTTAAATAAATAAAACACGAGATAATTTACATTGAGCGTTCCTATATCTAAGGATATGATCATTTCGTTTCTTAATACGTGTTTGTCCCGAACACTTGTTTGCTTACGGTTGTGTAATTTAACTACACACTAAGCATATATTAGCACAAGCAATGAGCGATCCAAATGAATATCGTGGCTTTATTTATTCGTTTATTTACGAGTACACGTACATCAAACCTTAAATACCCTTACACAAGATGCCTCGCGTACCAATATAATGAAGTGGATTCCATTTGTCATAATATCTCCTTTTGTATTCGTCGTATGCTAACGTACTTCGTTAACTAAAAATTGGAATGTTTTTTGGAATCCATATGGAATCTTAAAATCCGTGTTATACATGCCGGGACTTCTATTGCAATACAATAAATATTAGGACCAACTGCAATTTGGTAGAACTCATCCTATGGCGACGAGACTGATACGATTATGGACACACGGGTCATGAAAATGCCTCAATGACTTGAGCCAATTTTTTTGCGGTTCATTGATCAAAAACGGTACACAAAGGTGGACAAAAATTTATCAAAAATCACGTAGTTTAATTTTACCAGTTCCGGTAATGTCCTGAAGTGGCGTGTTCAGGAGCCTCATTGAATAGCTCAATCAACTAGAGTCGGATTACCAATTACCATTTGGTGCATTGCCTGAAGATTGTGTTTATGATTATTTGTTCAAACAAACTTTTTGTGACAAAAGGCGGGCTTAAAGTCTAGTGGCGTTGTCTACCAATCAACCTCTGGATATGGCTGGGATTGGAAAGTTGGTTTATCATCGCTCTATGTGCTACGTATTTTATGTTAAGATAATGTTGCCAGATCCATCAGCGCTACTGAACCACAGGCGTTCCTGCTTATCATTACATTATTCCCTGTGCCCGACGCCGTCAGAAGTCCCTAGTCTACCAATAGAATTCCTTTTACTCGTGTCTCGGGGTTTCCATTTATTTCTTTATTACGAATTCTTTCCTTGCCGCCATGATGATTTTGCAACGAATGTCTGCGCAAATAACGCTCAATTAGATTGTTCGTTCGTTGGTCTCAACAGAAGACCTATGTTAAGACGTAATCGGCTTTCAATGAAAGGTTTGGTCGTGTATGTGCAATGAAAATTGTTTAACATTGAATATATGTTGTTCATTGATTACTTATTGCCTATTTGTAACTGCACGTAACATCAGGTAAGCTCAATGTAATAACAAGGTTATTAAACGATGAAATAAAAAAGACCTAATGAGTGTTAAAAAATATGAAAAGAAATTTCCTGATAATTCGCTATACGTAACATATTTCGTAATAATTTGCGAAAAAAACAGGTTTTTATTTTTATTTGTAAACAACAAAAGTATAGGGATATAAAAGTAATTAAGATTCATATTATATTTTAAATTATAAACGGTTTCATTCGAAACTTCTGGAAGCGTGGGCGAAGCCGCCACAAATGACGGTAAAGTTACAAGTATAAGCCTGTGGAGTTTGTGTGGGCGTGTTGGAGCAATTATAGCAGCGTATGATTCCTTGTAGGTGGTTGGTTAAAATTGAACCATATAAATTCTCTTAATTTTTATTGAAATGTTTGTTATCTGTTAATAAAAATAAAAAAAATTATCTCAGAATAATAATTTATCATCTGTTAAACGTATTGTTATCAGTAAGTACATTACATAAAAAAAAAATACGTTTTCTTTAAACTTCAATAATCTCTGTACCAGCTATATGATCAAATGTATTCACTAACTACTTAAACATTTATCTGTAGGTCTTCTAATGCTTTTATAAAAACTTCTAGCCGTCACAAGGGGGCGTTTGTGATAACTGAGAGTCTGATTCAGGCGGTACTTTCAAGAAGACAAGGCTTAGCAACCGATTACTCTACGTCCTCGGGAACAGCGAAAATCGTCATAGCGTTGCAATCTTCACCATTTAATGCTTTAAGGTTTCTTCAATTCAGTATCTATCCATCAAAGAGGAATAAGTTAGTTCTTTCTTATTATTTCACTGGTGTAAACAGCAGTAAAATACACATGAAATACACGTGAAATGACATAAATGTCAGCAAATTACCGGCTGATTAGATACATAACGTTAAATCATCAGGTTCATAGCTTATTTGGCGACTGACGAAAAACGAAGACCTCAGTGGTCAGTATATCTCTTCTTCCTAGCCGGACTGTTAGGAACCGGCTGGACTGGAAAAAGGTTTCTAGATTACATTTTCGACCGTTTAGCAAATGTTACAAGGTACATCTACTAAATGTTAATGAAAACGTGTAGCAGTAAATTTCCAAAGTAATTATCATAGCAAAGGTCTCGAGTGTGTCCGTTCAGGGACCGCCGCCGGCCGTCGGTTTGATTGCAACATGTGGCTGTGTTACCCAGACAACCTTTGTTCTTTTACAATACGCCTTCGTTTTCCATCTCTGTCCTTGAAAACGACACAATTTAATCGGATTTTAGGCTAACAATAAATTTAATTACAACAAAACACCAAAGTTTCTTTATAGAGAAGTAGCTGTATGCAGCGCGCGTTGCTACGCTATCAACTAAAATAAATTTCAAGGAAAAACAGCGGCGCCATCTGTCGTCATTTGGTCGTACCAGCTCAGAAACCTTCGCTGGCTAATGCAGAACAACTTTGCTAAAGATCATCACATGATCACATGCATAGTTTACGATTCTATAAAGGACACAGGCAAATATTCATTTTTGATATATGAATGTTTTTATTTATGTCTCATAAGAATATAATAGGTATTTACATATGTATATTATTAATAATTCGCCGTTCTTATTAGCTTAATATAGAATTAATTCTACATGAGAAATGGGATTTTTAAGTTACCACAACTTAATTATGATGATGTTAATATTCTGCTGATACACTAAGCTCAAGAGGTATATAATTTCCATTTTCCAATTTTCCAATTTCCATATAATTTGCGATCAGAGTCAACATGCTCGGTTTACCACAGTGGTATTGTTTCTATTCATAGCATTGAGGCATAAGATGTCAACGTCTTCTATACGGTAAAATGTGCTTTCGGTTATACTTTCTAAGCTGCTCGAAATACATTTTAAGCCATTCATTTTAAGAAATCTTGTATCTTACATAAAAAATAGTTTACATATTTTGTTTACTCCCGCCACTAATTAGACGAGATGTTGGTAACAAATTCGGAGTATGTTGTATACGTTCTAGATGCTTCCTTGCGTTTCCGAAGCTAATAAAGCTGCCGAGTACAGGAATAGATATAGACAAGTGTAAAATGTTGCTGAAGTAGTTAAAGTCAAGCGTAGCATTGCGCCAGTCATAAACCACGTGCGTCTCACCTCGCGTTCTTAGAACATCTACTAAGGTCTGCAGCATACTAGCGACTATTATTATGTTTTGCGATACATGCATGCAGAATGCATAGCTTAGATACATAGCTCGTCTACACTTGTTTTTAATATACTCCAATGTTTTCAGTAAAAAGGTAGGTACCTATGCAAAATCTTTTCTTTTCTTGTAATTTCTTTGCTTCTATTAACGTGCTGTTTGGTTGTAACTATGTGTCACCCGAAATAAATTATTTTTCTTTCTTTCTTTCTTTCTAATATCCAAGTCTGCCGCCATCTATACAATTTTTAACGGTGTAGTAGAGACAATCTATACGAGTACTTAATATTATAAGGAGGAAAGATTTGATTATTTGTTTGTTTGTATTGAAGAACCTCCGAAACTACTGGACCGATTTCAAAAATTCTTTTACCATTACAATCCTACATTATCCCTGATGAACACAGGCTATATTTAATACTAGCTTTTATCCGCGGCATCGCACGCGTTGTAATACAGAATTTCTTAATGTCAATAAGAAAAATGTAATAATATGAATTTAGAAATTCCAAAGATAGCAGGAAATTTTCACGGTATAGGAAAAGGGGAATTGTTTTACTCCGAATTAAACGCGCGCGAAGCCGCGAGCAGAAGCTAGTAGTGAATAAATATGCAATAATGCTGTTTCTTTCGACTTAATTTTACGATTCTAATGTATAAAGTAGGAAGATTTAATGCGCAGTTTGAAGACACAAATGCATTAAATGAAACATTGCGTTGCACTCGTTGATATTTTCAATGTCAAAAAATCAGACAAAGGTCAGATGAAGTCGTTATTGCATTTTAGATGTGGTTTAATTATATTAAACCTCTTTAATGGTATCTTATCTATAAATAGCTCGTAAATTAAGTGCTACATTATAACAGATTATGTACAATAACTATAGTGATGTTCTTTTTGGCGCGAGATTTTAATAAAGATGAAATTTTAAAAATAAATAATTTACGATGATTATTCGGATTGCTAATGAATATATTCATATCGTCCATGCATCAGGCTTTGGACGTCCACTGACAGATTTAAGCCTCCCCTAATCAGTGTCACTCCATGCAAACCTGGGCATTCTGAAACCAGTCGTATACCACGGTTTCTCCCGGTGATGTAATCAATTGGTATGAGGACATATACATATATATGTACATACTATATGGTACGTATATAGATATTTTTATTACACCCACACACTGAGCAAACATTGTGCTTATCGCGCAAATGTTTGCGCTGGATGGGATTCAAACCCACAACCTCCAGCTTAGCGGCCAAGATCGCTAACCACTTGACGGAGAGATCAGTATGCGTGTATTGTGCGAAACAAATTAGTGTTTTTTGTATCTGTTTAGTTATTATAATTATTGTTGACCTTTTGACATCTTCCTAGGGTTATTCCATAGATTCTCAACTTAGTATGTGATGAGAAAGTGTCTGAAGGTTACCACACATCGAAATTTCCTTGTTGAATCGATTCAGTACCAATGACGTCATGGAAGGGAAATTCGTGTCGCTTCTGGGCAAGGTTGATGTTCTCATGAACGAGTCGATGTACTAAATCATTAAATAAATGAAATAGATGTAGCATTGACAGCTACATTACATAATATGGTCTTTATATTGGTGTACCAATATTTATTGAGTTTTCAGTGTTGTTATTCATATTTTATTCAATAGAGCACCACGGAGAAAATACTGAGATATTCTGCTTATTTCATAAAAAACGGCAATTAGGTATGCTGTTGTACACCATAAATAGAATAAAAAAAATGAAAATACAAATATAAATTACGTTGTGTAATTTGTGTAACACCTCACCGATAAGTAATTAAAGTACACTGAAATAAAAAGAAGAAAGAGAGAATAAAAATCAATGACTTGTTTTGTTAATAAAGGTGCGTATGGCTTTGATTTAATTTGATAAGATGCGCGTGCTTATAACGCATTCAATTTCCTCGGCTGGAAGTGTGCCTACTGCCTCAGGCTCAGCAATCAGGTTACATTCCCATTGGATCAACATACAAGTCAGTGTATGAAATTGATTATGTAAGGCAGAATTGTATATTACTATTTATTTATACATATATACCTTAGAACTAGCTGTAATGAACTGCTAACTCAATGCTTCGTATTTTCATTTACACTGTAGGGTGTTATTTTATTTATTTCAAAATAAGTATCACAGGACAAGTAATTGTCATTGAATACATACTATACTATTAATTTTAAAACTACTCATATTAACTAATATTAGGCTTAATATTTTCATGTCAAATTGAAACATAAGTTTATAAAATGATGCTAAAGGTTATAACAAATTACATAAATTTAACTTAAATGGCATCGTGCTGAGTAATGAAATTTATGGGCATGTTAAACTGTTTTACATATATTTATTCACAATTAATATTTATACTGTAGGAAAACGTTACAAATTAGTTTTTTTTCATATAACGTTAACTGTTACAAGACAATTGTAAATAACAGAATTATTTGCGAATCCCAAGAAGAGATGAGATAATTATGGCGATTAATTTATAACCTATATTTATTTTTGTTTGCGTCAATGGGCCCGGTATATAAAAACAGTTTGGCGTCCGTCGGTGTGTCGCACGTTTATATAGGATACCGGCGTTAGCGAGGCTCAGTGCGACACGCGCCCGCGCAGTCCGCGCCGCGATCGCTCGCGAGTTTTGTGCGTGATATTTTTTTTAATTTTTCGGTGATAAGGAAACACATTTTTTTGCCGAGAACCTTACGCTGTAAGTCGACTATTTATTTTTGCAACGTAATTCTAACTGTTTTAAAATGTCTTTTAGCATTTAAAATTGAGTTTGTAAGTTATTAAGATTTTCACAAAATTGCAAGAGATACTTTAAAGAGCTATAAATAATTTATTATTAAATTACATATATTTTAAATCATGAAATTTATTTTAAACAAAATTTAATCAAATTATAACTTACTTTCTACGAACACAGCCTCCCAATTCGACCTAGTTACTCGTATATAGATTTGGAATCCTGTCATGAAAATTTACGTGAGTTTTTTAGCTGACTATGACTGTCGATAAAATAGTAAGGGTCCTTTTCCACGTGCGGGTCTGGCCCGCATGCGTGCTTCAAGTATGCAATAACCCTCCTTCAGTGGCGTGAAGTCTGATAAATGAAACTGGTCAGTCAGTCAGGTCAGTGGTTAGGGAACTTAACAAAAATGGTGACAATAATTTTAATTCGTAATTTAATAATAATGTCAAACGGTTATTTCATAAAATTATTTGCTTTTTACACAACTGCTTAGTCGCAATATCATATTTGTTTCCTATTTGTTACAGTACGACCAAGTTAGCAATGGTTTCTTGAAATTTTCCAAACCTTACAAGGTTTTTGTTTTATTTCAATTTTCTTTTTCATCAAATAGAAATGTTCTTTATCGTTGCATTATAATTAGTTTATTAATGTTGAAGGTCTCTAAAATCATTTTAATAAAGACATTTATTAAAGTATAAATTGGAACGGAAATTAACGTTTAAAACTTCAAATTTGACCCCGCTCAAAGTTATAAATAACCAAATGAAATGTTCTTAACAATTAATATATTATAAATTTTATATGATTTGATGCATCTAATATAACATATAAAAATTAACATTTTATACCGGTAGTAAAAGAAATATAATATATTCCTTGTTGCGGTTCTTCGAAATACGATTTTGTTCGGTTCATATTCGAGGGCAAAAGACTTCGACGCAAACACTCGCGTCTGTGAGAACATTGAAATATTACAGTATAATTGAGAATGGCGGGAAAAAGTGGTAGAGCCCTCTGTGGTTCGACTCCGGCAGCACCACCGCTATACCTATTTCTGCCTTATAACAGCAGTGTTAAGCGCCGCTATGTTCTGGTTTGAAGGGTGTGGTAAGGGATACATACTTTTTCGAGGCATTCCAGCTTTGTCCTCAGGGATAGCGGCGCATCTGTGGAATCTAATCTTATCTGAGGTAGATTGCAAATGTCCATGGGCGGCAGTAGCCACTAACCATCAGGTGGACTGCATGTTCGTCTGTTACTTCCATATAATAAAAAAAAGTTCATTAATAAATATTACTTGTGTACAATATTTCATTAAATACAACTCGTTACAAATGCCACGCCTTTATCTACGAGTACATCTTAAGATTTTGGAACCTCAGTTCTGTAACTGAGGTTCCATTTCCAATTCTGTACCGAAAAAATAACGTATTACAAATAACGATACTAGACTCTTGTTCGAGTGCTTAGAGAGCCCCGCTGCTAGATCGGAGGTCGTGGGTTCGATTTCTATGCGTGACAATCATTGGTGCGATGAGCACATTTGATTGATTTGAGTTTAGGTGTAATAAAAATATCTAATATTGTATTTATTGCATAGTATTTACATATGAGTATTACCGGAGTGAAATCGTCCTAAAATATTATCAATATTATTATGAAGAAAAACACTTCATACAAAATCATCATATACTATTTTCAATATAATTTAAATCTGCCTCTCAGAATTCACATGATAAGTACTAGAAAACAATCTTTTTTTAACTTTCACCGGCTTCAGTAATGACGCACGGCGACCGCGCTCGCGAATCGGCAACACATAAATCTTGATAGTTATTGAAAGTTTCATCCACAAACGATATTAATGTCCAACACTACACTGAAAGTGTTTATAGTGTGGGACACTGCTTACATATTGTACTTACTTACGTTATACGATCAATGCCATACTCCACGGTAAAAGATATACATATGTAGAAATTACACAAAAGATAAAGCTATACAAAGAAACTATATTTCACGGTATTGAATTTATATAGGTGACAAGGTTTTTCGTCCAAAAACTTAAATTTAATCAATGGAAATGTTTAACTAGTTTATGTAAACCGTAATTGCCTAAATTTAGTTTTATTGATGTGAACGTCTCGTCAAATATTATGTTTAGAATATTATTATATGATTGTTTTTTTTTTTATAATATGGAAGTAGAAGACGAGCATGCAGTCCACCTGATGGTAAGTGGCTACTGCCGCCCATGGA